>NIVC01002568.1:0-43743 GCA_002269645.1 Macrostomum lignano | reverse complement strand
AGCGCCATTGCAAACAGGTTGCTATTGAAGCAGGTCCTTGTGGTCGCACAGCCTTGTGGTTGCTGCTGTATTTATCCTGGAGGCATCCCGCGCCCTCCCACGCGGACCAAGGACTTAAAATCAGAAGTGGGGCACTCTAATGGGACTTGGCGGTTTGCGTGTATTTTTGCTCTTAAAATACTAAGACAAAAGCAACCCCTCGTCTTCCTTAGGATCGACTACCGTTTAAAGCAGAACGAATTAACGGCTGTTTGCGCAGGCCACAGCATGACGCATCTTAGGGCCGATTTCTCAATCCCTGTTTACCACAGCAATGACTAATTTTGCAGTTTGCTTGCAGTTGTACGAGCATGGTCCAACTGAGCTAATATACAGTTCGGCACACGTCATTCCAATACTGAATGCAGTCCAAGCGAGTCTGTTCGCTCAGATCATTTCAACGACATGTAGTTTCGACGTATCTTGTGTATTATGCAAGTAAAGTTTGTCAATTAATCTCGGTTTTGTTAAACAAAATGGCGTGAAGAATGTAATATACGTATTGAAACTTTTATTGTAGTGAACAGCATAGAGAAGGAAGAAATTAATTTTGACGAAAATGACCAACTCTCTGCAGAGAAAGATAACAAAATATTCTGCTTGGATGCAGAGTCTGTATCGATGCTGGTTGCCGTCGAAGATCAACTCAAGTCATTGCTGTCCTAGAAGCAAAATCTTTTTGTGATGTGTCGCGTTTATTTAATGCGAATGGCACAGACTGTTCATCGTCGACTCAGGGACTACTTAAACTACTGTGCCAGTGGAGTTTAAGTAGTCCCTGCGTCGACTGCTTCTGCATCGGCCACTAGTCAAGTGAAAGATCAAGGTCAAGGATCAAATGAAATTGGCCATAAATTTAAACTGGGCGCAAAATGCTTTATTAGCGGTCAGTGCTGGGGTTTCTGTGCACCAATAGAGACCCAGACCCAACTGTCTGCAACCATGCCCCAAACACAAAGAATGTATGTCTGCTGCTTGATACGAAAGAAACAAAGACTTTCTCTGGGACTGGAAACATTGTATTTTCAGCATCCACATTGGCATGAGAGAAATGGTCGACTTTGGCTGAAAAATTGCTGCGACTTATCAAGCTCGCATATCTGCTTTAATGAATAAAAATAGTGTCTAATTTGGTTACGTCGGTCCGCAGCATTTAATGCAGCGAATGGATGGTACGAGTGCGCGTGCATAAGCTGGAAGTGAGCGGGGTGGTCCGGCTGCTTTCCTACTGTGCAGAGATTCGAAGACAATAGAAACGGCTGTTTCTGCCCTCTCAAGCTCGACCGTTGTCTGTACAGCTTGTTCGCTGCAACTGTGCCCCGCAAGTACATTGTGCAGCCCGCTTCAAAGGTAAAAATGACGCCTCTTTGCTAGCAAGGTATTAAAAGGAGACGCAGCTTCAAGCTCTATAAGACTGATGGCATCACTACTCAAGTTTTAGTACCATAGTGCTTAAAATAGCTTCTCCATCGCCTTGCACTGTGCTCGAATCTTTGCTGTGAATAGCAGCGAACTGATGGCGAACGGAAATCGGCAAAACTTCACCGGCTTGAATTTTAGCTTGGAAATCGCCGACCCGGTGAGCCTAACTTGACAATGACTCGCGGTTCAGAGCAGGGAGCACAGGGAGCAGATTTCTGCGTTGCTTTTGAAGCACCAAGTTTTGAAGAAGGGCAAATTCTAATCTGTACTGAATCTTCGTCACTCTAACCGTAAGGGTCTGCAACCTTTTTGTCTTTGGGCCAAAAAATTGACTCTCCTTAAATTAGACCTTAAATTAGACGTTAGGGAACAGGAGAGAAGATTGAGGATAATGGAGAGGAGAGGGCGGAGAGAAAAGAATAATATAGTTCAGGAGGACAAAGGAAGTGACAGGCATGTGAGACTATAAATTCCAGACGCATATGATATGACCCATTATGACCCTAATCTCGTCTCTCATCAAAGTGAATTCTCCTCTCATGATTCCGACAGTCTCGACTGGTCATCACTTGGGACCATGGCTGTGAGGATTCGTTGCAAATAATTGGCCCAGAAGATCCAAGGCGACAGAAGCAGGAGGAGCAGAAGCAGCAGCAGCTCGGACCAGTTGTTTTGGCTCAGCTAAGCCGCGACTCTTCCGGTCAACTGCGACTCCGGCTGAGCTGCAGCTGCGACGGCACCGCAGCTGTGCCTCTCGCGAACAGCGCTCCGGTCCCTGCCGCGGGCAGCTGCCACCTATCTGAGGAGGTGCCGGGATCTGATGATTCAGATAATGATGACGCTCTTCGTATCAATGATGTTCCTCCACTCGGCGAGGACGTTCAGCGAAAGTCAGACGCGTCAAACGAAGCTGTTGCGGAAGCGTCCAGCTCGAGCTACGCCAGTGCTCTTGAGGAGTTCATGACCACAGAGCGAACCTACGTGCGCCGGCTTGGCCTGGTGTTCGACGTGTACTATCTCGGACTGCAGAGTGCAGTGCAGGAACGGCGGCTGACCTGCTGCAGCCAGGATGAGCTAAAGCGCGTCTTTGGACACTTCCAGAGCATGCGGCTGCTGCATGAGCAGCTGCTGTCAGACCTACTGGAAAGCGAGCAGCAACTCGGACAGCTCATGTGCCAGTATGGCCATCAGCTCAAGAGCTACAGTACTTACTATTCGACATTTCCGCAGACAACTGCAACTGTCCGTGGCTGGATGACCGATGAAGCCTTTAGGCGAGAGTTCGCCCAGCTGCGGCAGCAATGCACAGATCAGGTGGAAGCGCAACTTGACCTGCGGGCTCTGCTGCTGGAGCCAGTGCAGCGGCCAATGCGCTACCCCATGCTGCTGGATCGCTACCTCGAAGAAATTGGATCCGGCCACGTGGATTTTGTCAGCGCGCATCGCGCCAAAAACACCGTTCTGGAGTCGCTTAGTGAGCTAGAGAAAAGCCTACGCGATTTCTCCGCCTTTCAGGAGAGGCTGCAGCTCCTTCGCTCCGTGGCTTTCCCAGCCACGCTGGCACCTCACTGGGAGGAGTTCGCGCACTGCTGTCTCCGCCACGGCCGCGCCTGGCAGGAGGAGAAGCCGCGCTATCTCCTGCTGTCGAGGCGCACTCTGCTCATCTGCGCGCCAAGCCGCTTCCGCCAGGAGACCTGGACTGCCAAGCGGGCTTTGCCGGTTCCTGGCGACCTCCGTGTACTCGGCTGCGAGGGCTGCTTGCTGCGCATGGACACTGACAGCGATGCCCGGCTGCAGCTCGAATTCGGCAGCCGCAGAGGAGCCGAAGAGGAAGCCCGCGGGGACAGCAGCGACAGCGGTAGCGACGGTGTCCGCGAGTGCCGCGACTGGGCCATGGAGCTGCGCAGACTTGGTGTGCCGTTCTTTGACTCTCCGACTGAAGGTGATGATCAATTGTTGCCATGGGAACGGGCTGCTGGGCGCACTGGGCGGCCAGTGATGACGCCTCTTGACAAAGCGTCACGCTGTCAGGGCTGTGGAGCCACTTATCGCCTGCTGCAGCGGCGCCGCCTCTCCTGCCGAGTGTGTGGGGCGCCTTCTGCTCGGACTGCACCAGCTACCAGGCACAAACCAGCTGGGGAGGCGACAAATCGCTGCGTTGCTGCTTCTTTTGCCGCATAGCAGCGGGTGCGGAGCCCACGGAGCTCGCCTCCGATCGACACCGCCAGCTGCTAGCTCGATTTCGCAGCGTGCGCGCGCTTGACGAGAACCAGGAGAGCCTCAAGGGTCACGTGACGGCCTGGTTCTCCGGCCGCTGGGTCAGCTTGTGGTGTCGCGTGGACCCGGAAGGTCGCCAGCTCGCCCTGTACAAGCACAGACGGGACTTCCTCCCGGTGATGGCCATCCAGCAGCCGCAACTACGCGTGGAGGTTACAGAGCCTGAAAACGCCGACAAGACAGGCACTCCTACCGAACTGCTTGTGCACGACCATCAGCGGCGCCGCGACTGTCGACTTCGGCCTGCCACTGGAGATGACGGCAGCCTCTTCGCTCGGATAGCCGGCCTTCTCGGACGCTGCGCGGACGACCTCAATGGGGTCGGTACGGACAGCGTGGACGCTGATCCGGCCCCGCCGAATTCGACAGCGCTGCAGACATTGGCGCTGCCTCCAACCACCGCATCACCGCTCGCATCGTTGTCACCTTCACCCATCCCGTTTGGCGATGATCTGGAGCTGATGCCAGAGCCCTGGTGAGCGGCTGGAGCAGTGAGAGAGGCTCGAGCACTCTCTGGAGCAATGATGAATATTTATTTCAACTGAATATGTGAATCGTTTTGACGGAACTGGGTTTTCATTTGCATAGACAGCGGGAAAAACAAAAGGCGTTTTAATTTTTGTTTGTTTCCTACAGGTGAGTATGTGCGTTACATGTTTCTGCATCATGGCGAGCTACAGTTTTCAATATACATTTTACAGCATAGTTTTTTGCTGCCTATTCTGACTCAATTCTGACTCAAGCTCTGGCGCGGAAAAAATGTCCCGCTAAATACGAGCTGCTAGTTAGGGCGGCTGCTCTGTTCTGCGCTATGTACTTTTATAGTAGCCACCTCTGCCTCCTCAATGTTTAAAGATGTAATTTACCGTTTCGGATAAATTTACAGGTAGAATTGCAGCATATTTTGAACCTATCGTGAGAGGAGTATTGTAGAAACTCTGTGACAGTGTGGTTTGCTGCTCTCAATAATACAGAATTCACTGATTGCTCACCGTTCTGACAGTGCGTCCCAGAGCAAATCAAAGTTTCCTGCCAAATGCGTTCATATTCGCAACTCAAAAGAGTGCCTCGTACGAGGCATAATTGCTGGTTTATTTGCAGTGCTCGTTTTCTTCATTTTCAGTCTGGATTCGCACTTTACACAAGAGTGAGTCTTGCCAGTTTCTGCCATAAGCAGACCAGCTCATGCAGCGGGCTGATGGGGGAACAAAATGAGAAAATTTGAGAACCAAATTACGAGGGCCTTCAATATACAGGACGGATTCGAAGCAAAGGTTGGAGTTCCCGACAACAATTATGAAGCCAGTGCGGGTTCAACCGGGGTGGTTCGACAAGTCAATTATTTTAAAGCATAACCATACTTAAGCTGGAGACTGAAAGGCAAGCCAATTTCAAGCACACTTCCGTAGAAATTTTAACTTTCATTTTGCCTGTCATTTTTTTGAACTGGATTTTCAGAAAAGCCTTTGGGGTGAAAAGCCTTTGATGCAATGCTTGCTATAAAACCTATCAAGTTGAGTCTCCGATGGAATTTCTTCAAGCCTCCAATCGAACACAAATCTTGTCCCGCATGACCAGATCATGAAATTTCTATCTCGCTAATAAATTTCGGATTCGGTCTTCAATATAGAAATCCACACTGTCCGACTCCAGCCGGCGGTCCTCAGCCAGCGGGGGTCAGGCTGCAACTCGGGAGTCGCGCAAGGTCACGTGAGGGCGCCCCTGTCGCGGTGCCAGTGCAGGAGGATGGCGGCAGCGGCGATGCAGCAGGGCAGGTACATGAGCAGGGTGATGCCGGTGATGCCGATGGTCATGGCAGTGCAGTGCGGTTCCGAGCTGAGTCGCGTGAGGAACGAGCAGGTCACGAATGCCACGTTGAGCGCCAGGATGAGGCAGTGGAGACTGCAGTTGGTGATGATCAAGCAGGGGTTCAGGAACAGGCGGGTGCCGCAGCAGCCAAGGGTTACGCTGAGCAAAGCTGCTGCGAAGGAGCCGACGGCGATGCCGATGCCGATGCCTGCGGAGGTTTGGGAGGGAGGGAGATGAGAGTGCCGCGTCCTGACGCTCAGGGAGACCGCTGGTGTGCGGGGAGGGAGGGAGATGAGAGTGCCGCGTCCTGACGCTCAGGGAGACCGCTGGTGTGCGGGGAGGGAGGGAGATGAGAGTGCCGCGTCCTGACGCTCAGGGAGACCGCTGGTGTGTTGGGAGGGAGGGAGATGAGAGTGCCGCGTCCTGGCGCTCAGGGAGACCGCTGGTGTGCGGGGAGGGAGGGAGATGAGAGTGCCGCGTCCTGGCGCTCAGGGAGACCGCTGGTGTGCGGGGAGGGAGGGAGATGAGAGTGCCGCGTCCTGACGCTAAGGGAGACCGCTGGTGTGCGGGGAGTTTCCGGAGTGCTGGGGGAGTCCCGAGTGCATTTTCGGATTCTTCGGTGCTCGTTGGCATTACGCAGGGCTCGTGGCAAATCCCGAGTGCTCGCGAGGATTTTTGGGAGGGATTCCCGTCAGAGTTCCAAAGTACTTATGTAGGTATTTGCCCATTCATTAATGTCGAAAGAAGTTTGTTAATTCCACGGTCGGAGCACGAAGGCAGAGAGGCCGAACTTGGGAGAACGAGGCACGCAGACGCGCAAAAGAGCCGCATAGACGTGGGACAATGAAACGATTTATTTCGAGTTAAACAAGCGATCGGCAATAGCGTTATAGACAAGTGAAGCAACTTGTAATCAAGATAAAAGAAGACAAAAAGAAAAATTGACTCGCGCAAACAGACAAGCGAGCCAAAACACGCGAGCAGTCTTTAAAACCAGAGCGGGGGTGGGTGCGCGCGGGGCAGAGAGACGGAGGGGGGTGCGCGCGGGGCAGAGAGACGGAGGGGGAGGGGGTGCGCGCGGGGCAGAGAGACGGAGGGGGAGGGGGTGAGCGCGGGGCAGAGAGACGGATGGGGAGGGGGTGCGCGCGGGGCAGAGATACGGAGGGGGAGGGGGTGCGACGGGGGAGAGAGAGTACGCACGGAGCACAAAGCGGCCAGAGCAGGGGAGAGCGCAAAGGAGCGGTGCCCGACCGGTCGTTAACAACCGTAAACGTCACCCCGTGAAGGGGCACGCTTACGGGCAATTTATAAACAAAACCAGAAGGTAACTCTGCCGAAAGAAGTTGGTTCCCAATCACTGCTATCACGCCAGTGCAGCAACACCCAATGCAGTTTTGCAGTAGAAGCGTATTCTGCTTTCAGGCTCGTCAACAAGTTGGCGAAATTAATGTCATGCTTCATCAATAATAGCAGGGTTGAGCATGTAGATCGAATCCAGGGCTGAGCAGAGCCTGAGCTGTAGCCGCACCGCCTTGACTCAGGATTTGCACTCCTAATTGCAGCCGAAATTGCTGGCCAGAGTCGCAGCGTCCCCGCAGCCCGCTAGTTAATGCCAATTGCCACTGTGCTCCGCATCAACTGCAGCACAATGATTTGGGCAGCTTCGTTTTTCAGTGACTGTTTATCGTACTTTTGCGCAGAGCAGGCAAAGAAGGCAACTGTGGGAGTCTGCTGAGCTCATCATCGGAGAATTTTTTGCTCATGCGAACTGAGAAAAAATGGCCTCGGCTGCCGGGGGCGGGGCCGGCACATCGGTTGCCATGGAGACAGGAGGAGCTGGCGTGAAAAAGTTTCCCGGCCGACTCCCGCATCGACCTGACTTCCTCAGTCGATAGGGAGGGGTGGATGACCCCTGAATTAGAGCAGATTAGAGCGTGGAACAAAGAGAGCTCAAAGGGCTCTGGGCTGGCCCGGCTGCCCGCAGCAGTCAATGGGGACAACAGTTTGCCCTTTTTCCATTGGCAAATGGCAAAAAATAGAATCCGTGTCTGAACTCGCTTTCTAAGCCTGACTATCGGCTACCGTCAGCTGTGAGCTTGTTTAGTGAGCACAACTCCTCTGAGGAACAGATGACACAGAATTGAGCTCGTTTAGTGAGCACAACTCCTCTGAGGAACAGATGACACAGGATTGAGCTCGTTTAGTGAGCACAACTCCTGTGAGGAACAGATGACACAGGATTGAGCTCGTTTAGTGAGCACAACTCCTGTGAGGAACAGATGACACAGGATTGAGCTCGTTTAGTGAGCACAACTCCACTGAGGAACAGATGACCCAGGATTGAGCTCGTTTAGTGAGCACAACTCCTCTGAGGAACAGATGACCCAGGATTGAGCTCGTTTAGTGAGCACAACTCCACTGAGGAACAGATGAAACAGGATTGAGCTGCTGGCAATTATCTCACTTTTGCTAATCCCAGGGTGCTTAACGCTGGCAGAGTGAAAAAATGTCAAGCGTGATTTTGAGCGGATGCTTCCTGTGCTTCCTGGGCCTTGGCAGGTCTGAAATCGCATTCCAATTCCCCAGATTTTTAGATCGTTGAGATTGCTGAGCAGATCCCGTCGCGGCAACGGCGACTAAAAACAGACGGCTGATCCCCGAGGTCGCGTGACCGCCAGTTGGGAAAGCCGCGCACTCTTTTTCTCTAAGGACTGCTCAAATATTTGAGGGCTCCCCGCTTAGCAGAGCAAAGGCTGAAATCGGGGAAGGCGTGGAGAGCGGGACGAAAATCAAATGAGATGCGAGAGGAAAAACACAGCGGGGCGGCCGCGCAGGAAGGAGCGGAGCTGGGATCGGAAGTGGCCGGGCCGCTCCCGCTGACAAAAACGTCGAAATTATTCCCGGGATCTGGGGGAACGCGGAGAGATCCCAGCTTCCGAGCCTCGGGGCTGGCTGGAGTGGGCGGGCTCGGCTCGGTCGGAAGGAGAGGCCGGCAGCCCCGGGGTTGGGCGAATAAAACTGGAGGCTTTTTGGAGGCGGCCTGCTCTGCTGCCTTTCCCTTCTTCCCGGATCCGCAGAGTACCTCACTTTGCGCAAGCCAACAAGCTTCTCAGCAGTCTGTTGCCATGGCAACGTGATTGAGGAGCTAGAAGACAGGTAGGGCAGAGGAGCGGGTGGGAGCGGCGGGCTCAGCCAGTGCATTTGGGTTCTGGCGGAGAGTGCAGCCGGAATCTGCGCCACTGGGGCTGCGCTGCCTTCAGTTGATCCTTTTAAAGAACTCGGGAGGTCAGAGATAGCGATTCGGCAGTCGCAAGCCAGAGCTGCATGCTGTGGAGTCTAAGGTGCCATACAGAGTGCAGCCAATGCCAGCTGCTGGGCCAAACTTCAAGACTTGTCCTCTCTGCTGCCAGGGACTTTTGGCAGAAAAGCTGGCTTCTGTGTCTGCTAGGGTTTGGGTTTAGAGTAGGGTAGGGAATAATCTGGGCCAATGTCTGAGTATCAAATTTGCAACTGCAACTCGAAACTGCACGCGACGGGGAACAGCGATGATGGGGCGAGGGAAACGCTCTCTCAGGGACGCGCAGGGGAGCCCGGGCCGTTATCTGCGGCTGCTGTGGGATGAAGACAGGGAAAAGAAGTGGCGAAGGAAGCTTTGGCAATACAGTGGGGCGGATCGGAGGGAGAGGAAATTGCCAAGCACTGCGGGTTGAAGCTGCATTGGGGGAGCCAGAAGAGGGTAGTGCCAGTCCGCATCCACTCGGCTTTCAGCCGCAGGTTCGGATCAGGAGAAACGGCCGGAGACAAACTTCTCTCGGGAGATCTTAACAGTTACTGAAGGTGCAAACATTCAAGATGCGAATGAAACTTTCTCAGATAGTCTTCGAGAGGAATTTTCTCTGGGGGAATTACGAGCGGCGAGTCTCAGCCAGCTTGCAGTGTCTCAGCCAGCTTGCAGTGTCTCAGCCAGCTTGCAGTGTCTCAGCCAGCTTGCAGTGTCTCAGCCAGCTTGCAGTGTCTCAGCCAGCTTGCAGTGTCTCAGCCAGCTTGCAGTGTCTCAGCCAGCTTGCAGTGTCTCAGCCAGCTTGCAGTGTCTCAGCCAGCTTGCAGTGTCTCAGCCAGCTTGCAGTGTCTCAGCCAGCTTGCAGTGTCTCAGCCAGCTTGCAGTGTCTCAGCCAGCTTGCAGTGTCTCAGCCAGCTTGCAGTGTCTCAGCCAGCTTGCAGTGTCTCAGCCAGCTCGGGAGGAGCCGGGAGCCAGGGACTATCCGCGAGCAAACAGCTAGCCCACGGACTCCCAGAGTTCCGGATGCGAACAAAATGTTTTCGCGCAGCTTCGGCTGTTTCCTCTGTTCTTCGCTGTTTGCCAGTGCCAGGCCAGAGCCAGCGCCCCCCCCCCCAATGCAAGCGGTAAGCTTCCAATTATTCCCGGCGCATTGTTTGCAAAGTGAAAAACTGCAGCTGCAAATCGGGGGTATGAAAGCTGTCAGCTCGCAGATTTTGCAACCTGCCCACACTTTGATTGGCAGCTCAGGCAGAGCTGACTACGGCAACAAGGCAGCCGCTCGTTTTTCAGTTGGTTTCGGTGAAGGGCCTTGAGAGCTCCTGTCATTCGAGACCTGCGAGATCTGGGCAGCTGCTGCTGATGGATATTTTGGCTCCTTGACACTTTTGAGTCGGCTCACCTAGCATGATGATGCACTGAGAGCCAGCTCACCTAGCATGATGATGCACTGAGAGCCAGCTCACCTGGCATGATGATGCACTGAGAGCCAGCTCACCTGGCATGATGATGCACTGACTGAGAGCCAGCTCACCTGGCATGATGATGCACTGAGAGCCAGCTCACCTTGCATGATGATGCACTGAGAGCCAGCTCATCTGGCATGATGATGCACTGAGAGCCAGCTCACCTGGCATGATGATGCACTGAGAGCCAGCTCAATCCCCCAGTCAGGTTAATGAAATGGTGGAGGCAATGGCGGAAATTGAAAATCTGAACAGGCCGCGCCAGCAAGCTGCAGGGCAAAGGCGGGGCTTCAAAGTGCATCCCACAAAGGGCGCTCAAGAGATGGAAAATGAAGTCTGCGAGTCTCTGAGCACCTGATAGAAGGCGGGCCAGGGGGTGCTGGGAGCAGATTGGACTCCTAATTGGACTCTGGGTGCACAAAAGCCCTCAAACGCCGTACCCCGAGCCGCGGTGCAGCTGTAGCTGATGAAGATGATGTCAGCCGCCAGCGCCACGATGCCGTTGATGGCGACCCCCGCCGCGCTGGTGGCCAGCTTCCGCTTGTCATTCCGCACCTTCTCCTCCCGGCTCTCCGTGTTCTCCGTCACGTTCGCCTGCACTTTTGTTGCCGGCGCGATGAACGGCATGTCGGCCCCTCCTGCTGGGCTGCGGAGGCTGGGCTCGGATGAGGCGGACCGGCTTTGAAAGTCGCGGCTTCAAAGGCTGACAGGTTTTTTGAGCGACCCAGACTTCCAGTCTCCTCAGCTTCATCACTTTCCATTCGATAACCTCTTCCTCTCTTCTCCTGCTGCTCTTCCATTGGGTGGCGGATCTGGGGCTGGGGCTGGGGCGGGGGCTGGGGCTGGGGCTGGGGCGGGGGAGAGCTGTTCGGACGGTTTTAGAGATTTGGATCAGGTGGCCCAATTTCCCCGAGAGTTAATTTGTCTGCTTAGCGCTCCATAATGGAGCTCATTTCCACAGCGCCCTGAGCGGCAACCCCCCAGCTGCCAACTGCATCCAACAGCATCGCTGATTGCATCGGTACGCTGTGCTTTCTGATCCGCATTGCAATAAAGAATTTAGGCCAGACGGCAAACAATTTTACGAGTACTTGCCTCAAATCACGGCAGGAGCTCGATCGCAAAAATGGAGGAATTCATTATTAAAGCACAATGATTTATTGACAATCCGATAGGGCAGCTTGCCTGAGGGGCATGGAAATTTGTTGGACCCTCAGCCATTGCTTAGCATTCGGTCACGCAAACCCTAGTGTTCTATCATTCCATATAGATTACATTTGATCACTGTTCTATAGACACTCAATCACTGTTCTATAGACACTCAATCACTGGTCTATAGACACTCAATCACTGGTCTATAGACACTCAGTCACTGTTCTATAGACACTCAATCACTGTTCTATAGGCACTCAATCACTGTTCTATAGACATACTAAGTCACTGTTCTATAGACACTCAATCACTGTTCTATAGACACTCAATCATTGTTCAGCTGTCGCATGCTTCTGTGCTGAGCTAAAAGTCTAGAATAATCACGAACTAATCACAGAAAATACTTAATATAATGGGGTGCGGCACTGAGGGGAGGCAGCGCAGAAAGTCAGAACCAGTGAGGAGCGACTCAAAGTCGTCTCAGCGTGCATTCGGGGGGGAGCAGAAAAAGAGGATAAATGTGCAGAAATTTGGCGAAATTTGTCAAAAAGCCTGAAAAGTGAAGTTTTTTTCACTCTGATAAAAGATTGGTGATTGAGTCAGGACTCTGAATATGCTGATTAAATAGATAAAAAGTACTTCTTAGCGGTACACAGGCTCTCATGGCTTGGATTTAGATTTTTCGGTGGGCAGAGACTTCAGCTTCCGGTCATCATGCTCCTCCAATCGCGGCGATGACTTGCCATCAATGATCACCGAGGTCCGCGCTGCTGGTGCCGCGGTGCCCGAGTCTGCGGTAAGTTACCGGTTTCATTGTTTGTCTTTTGATGTGACTGGTTAATTAGTACCAGCTGCTGCTTGGTCATGTGACTTGTTGATGATTGGTGCCTGCTGCTTGGTCATGTGACTTGTTGATGATTGGTGCCTGCTGCTTGGTCATGTGACTTGTTGATGATTGGTGCCTGCTGCTTGGTCATGTGACTTGTTGATGATTGGTGCCTGCTGCTTGGTCATGTGACTTGTTGTTGATTGGTGCCTGCTGCTTGGTCATGTGACTTGTTGATGATTGGTGCCTGCTGCTTGGTCATGTGACTTGTTGTTGATTGGTGCCTGCTGCTTGGTCATGTGACTTGTTGTTGATTGGTGCCTGCTGCTTGGTCATGTGACTTGTTGATGATTGGTGCCTGCTGCTTGGTCATGTGACTTGTTGTTGATTGGTGCCTGCTGCTTGGTCATGTGACTTGTTGATGATTGGTGCCTGCTGCTTGGTCATGTGACTTGTTGATGATTGGTGCCTGCTGCTTGGTCAGTGTGACTTGTTGATTATTGGTGCCTGCTGCTTGGTCAGTGTGACTTGTTGATGATTGGTGCCTGCTGCTTGGTCAGTGTGACTTGTTGATGATTGGTGCCTGCTGCTTAGTCAGTGTGACTTGTTGATGATTGGTGCCTGCTGCTTGTTCATGTGACTTGTTGATGATTGGTGCCTGCTGCTTGGTTAGTGTGACTTGTTGATTGGTGTCTGCTGCTGCTTGGTCAGTGTGAATTGTTGATGATTGGTGCCTGCTGCTTGGTCAGTGTGACTGGTTGATTGGTGCCTGCTGCTTGTTCAGTGTGACTGGTTGATTGGTGCCTGCTGCTTGTTCAGTGTGCCTTCCCACCCAGCCAACCGCCATGGTCACCCAACAGTGTCTCCTACCGTTTGAAGCGGGTGGCTTGGTGCCCGTCTTCGGTTTCGGTTTCGGAGCCGTCGCAGGCGGCGGCTGCTGCTCACTTTCAGCTTTGCGCAGGACGGATTTGGCGAGGTCGTCCTTGCTGATGGCCATCGGGGTGCTGCCTGCCGGCAGCAGACGGACCCGAGCTGGTGGCGTCGAGGGTGAGGAGGCCGCGCTGCTCTCTTCCTCTGGCCTAGCGAGCAGTTTCTGCTGCACATGCGGCGGCGGCGCGCCGAAGCCCATGAGCGGCACGGCTCCCACCGGCAGTTTCCGAGCGGCCCCTTGAGTAGCTGCCGCAGGCGGCGGCTGCTTCGGCTCGTCCGCGTCGCGCTGCTCAAACACGGGATCAGCCTCGAGATCCACGTCGATCTCTTCGTCAGGCTCTGGCTCGCTGTCCTCCTTTTCCTTCGCCTCCTCCGACTGCCGCTGGCGCAGCAGGTTTGAGGTGGGTAGCCGGCGGTTTTGGTTCCCGACCGGCCGGCGGGGCAGCGCCTGCAGTGACCGCTGTTTATCTGCATCGGAGCCGTCAGCCTTGCCTTCGTCGACGCTGATTTCGATGAGCTCCGTTATCTTGGCGGACCCCTTCTTGCCAAAGACGGAGATCGGCCGCGTGTTGCGTCGGCCGTCGTTGTGGAGCGACTGCGGCTCCGGCGTCTTCGGCGACTGCGAGTCGGCGGCGTCGCTCTCCGACGTCTTCTGGGACTCGTTGCGGCGTAGGTTCGGCTTGAGCATCTTTGAGCGCATCAGCTTGCTCTGCGGGGCGTTGCGGGGCTCTTGAATTTCACTGCTGCACCATCGGAGCGCTACAACCAACTATAAATCTAAGCAGGGCCGGACTGGCAATATTAACAGGCAGGTCTCACCAGAGTCTGCTCCGCCATCTGCAAGTTGTGCCCAATGGCCTCCTGCATGCAGTCATTGATGAGCAGCGCACTGTTGAGCTGCAGAGCTCTGCAGGCGGCGGGTTGGGGCAGGAGGAAGCTGACTGAGGCTTGAGAAAATACATAGAGGTGAGGAGAATGACAAACTTAGTTTGAAGTTTTTGAGTCTCCAGTCTAGTATTGCTTCTAAACTCTTTAAGTAGAAAACATTGTGAAGACACCCGGGCCCAATAGCTCGTCCATTCCTTTCTGACAGTGGTCTTTGTCTTGCCTGCAAACACCTGGGACTGGCGGCAGTGCTTCAGCAGGGACCACTTATGCGAAACAGGAGGTAACGCTCGCGTTCCACAGGAATTCATTTGATTGCATGGGATTGCATCAACACGGATAAATAACGCGGAAAGTCTTGGGACGAGAAAAATGCTTCTATACAGTAAAGAGATAGAGGATGAACGGCAACTTTGTTCCAATTGTCTGTGCTTGACCGTTTTTTTATTAGAGGCAAGGGGGGTTGTGTGCACCCTGGCGCCCTTTAAGCGAAATAGGCACACAACCGGCAAGAGGCATTACTGCCCATTCCGCCGACTCCCCTGAGCAGGCATACAAGCGCGCGGATACGTACGCAGGCACACACTCACACAGGAGTGTACAGCGGCCCTAACTTTATTTTATCGTTAAGCATGTACACTTCACTGCGCCTTGGGGGGTTGGCTCTCAAGGCCGTTAATTGCACGAGCAGAGCCAAGCCGAGATTCCAATTCAGCTTCAAATTAATGTGACTGCACTTGGAATCGAGCCTGGGTCGCTGGCACACCAGAGCCTGCGCTAGACCGCTGGGCTACGGCCCCCTTGTGCTTGACCGTTTCTAGCAGCACTTTTGTTGACTTTAGGTCGATAAACTCCAGTAGCAACTTGGACCAAGCACGTTCCAACTTCATGTGATCGTTGTGATAGCCGTCCTCCATTATGCGCCTAAAGATACCCATTTTCTATCTTTCAAAAGCAAATTTAAAGCAAAATTGCAACACCGCAACTTCTGTATTCCTTCTACTTTAGCCTAAGACTGCACTGAGCGGCCAAGGGCTTCTCACGTCAACTTGCTGGCCACGCTGGCCATGGCCGACCGCTCGAGAAGGGTGAGCACGGAGGCCGCGGAGAACTGGCTCTGCTCCGACGCGAGGCGGTTACGCAGCGTCGCGGCCAGGCTTGGGTCCGCCTTGAAGGCGTTCGGGCACTCCGCCTCCAGGAACTGCAGCATCGCCTCCTGAGTGCCGCCCAGGTCAGCCGAGGCGGCGTCCAGCAGCGGCTGCGCCAGCTGCTTGCGGACGCAGTGGCTAATGGACTCGGCCGGCCAAGAATCAGCTACCCCAGACAGGCCGGTCAGCAGGTAGCGGGCGGACAGCGCGTCCCGCATGGCTGCCCGACAGCGCTGCTCGCACTCGGCCACTTCCGGGTCCGGATCGGACTTGTCGATGGCCTTGAGACTGTGGTCGAGCCGGCTGGCCAGGTGATCGAGGCTGAAGGCGTAGCTGCCCAGCTCGGACTGCAGGCGGTAGTCTCGGCCGGTGACCTGGTAGGTGGCCGAGTGGTTCTTCAGCAGAGCCTGCTGCAGGCTGGCCAGCGCGGCGTTCACGGAGCTCGCGGCACTGGGGTCGGCCAGAATGCGGGCGATGTCCATGGCCGGCACCGGCATGCTGCACAGGCTGGAGTTGAACTGCAGCGCCTCCGTGATGTCCCTCAAGCCAGAGAGTCCGATGTGGTTGTCGTCCAGCCGCACCTCCGTCAGGCTGGAATTCAGGTAAAGGCTCTTGGCCAGGAACTTCGCGCCCAGGTCCTGCATCCAGTTGCCACTGATGTCCAGCTTGCTGAGGTTGCGGCACTGGCCGATGGCATTTAGGAGCACCACGATCTTGTCGCGCAGGCGGGAGTCTCGCAGGGATAGCGACTCGAGTGTCTGGAATTGAGGAGCGACTGACTGACTGACTGACTGACTGACTGACTGACTGACTGACTGACTGACTGACTGACTGACTGACTGACTGACTGACTGACTGACTGACTGACTGACTGACTGACTGACTGACTGACTGACTGACTGACTGACTGACTGACTGACTGACTGACTGACTGACTGACTGACTGACTGACTGACTGACTGACTGACTGACTGACTGACTGACTGACTGACTGACTGACTGACTGACTGACTGACTGACTGACTGACTGACTGACTGACTGACTGACTGACTGACTGACTGACTGACTGACTGACTGACTGACTGACTGACTGACTGACTGACTGACTGACTGACTGACTGACTGACTGACTGACTGACTGACTGACTGACTGACTGACTGACTGACTGACTGACTGACTGACTGACTGACTGACTGACTGACTGACTGACTGACTGACTGACTGACTGACTGACTGACTGACTGACTGACTGACTGACTGACTGACTGACTGACTGACTGACTGACTGACTGACTGACTGACTGACTGACTGACTGACTGACTGACTGACTGACTGACTGACTGACTGACTGACTGACTGACTGACTGACTGACTGACTGACTGACTGACTGACTGACTGACTGACTGACTGACTGACTGACTGACTGACTGACTGACTGACTGACTGACTGACTGACTGACTGACTGACTGACTGACTGACTGACTGACTGACTGACTGACTGACTGACTGACTGACTGACTGACTGACTGACTGACTGACTGACTGACTGACTGACTGACTGACTGACTGACTGACTGACTGACTGACTGACTGACTGACTGACTGACTGACTGACTGACTGACTGACTGACTGACTGACTGACTGACTGACTGACTGACTGACTGACTGACTGACTGACTGACTGACTGACTGACTGACTGACTGACTGACTGACTGACTGACTGACTGACTGACTGACTGACTGACTGACTGACTGACTGACTGACTGACTGACTGACTGACTGACTGACTGACTGACTGACTGACTGACTGACTGACTGACTGACTGACTGACTGACTGACTGACTGACTGACTGACTGACTGACTGACTGACTGACTGACTGACTGACTGACTGACTGACTGACTGACTGACTGACTGACTGACTGACTGACTGACTGACTGACTGACTGACTGACTGACTGACTGACTGACTGACTGACTGACTGACTGACTGACTGACTGACTGACTGACTGACTGACTGACTGACTGACTGACTGACTGACTGACTAAGAAGAGTACTTACACACTTGGAATCCGTGACCAATTCGGAGAACTCATCCAGATTGACGTCCCTGAAATTGAAAGTGCGGAGTGAGTCCTTATTCCCGGCAGGAAAGATTGTGCCGCCATCCATCATGGGCGTTTGCACTGCACTTACTTGGCCCTAAAGTTGTTCCCGCCAATTGACAGGTGTCGGATGGAGGATCGGCAAACTGCCTCCACAACTCGGTTCAGCTCGGAGTCGAATGCTGGAAAGTTAAAATGCATCTTCCGCTGTTAGACAGCTGTGTGCGCTGTACAATGACTTGGTACAGAGAAGCTACAGGGCAGCAACAGGACAGCAACGGGGCAGCAACAGGGCAGCAACAGGGCAGCAACAGGACAGCAACAGGGCAGCAACAGAGCAGCAACAGGACAGCGACATGCATTATCAGATTAGCACCGCACCATTATCGCTAAGATCCAGGGCCTCGAGGCAGCTGATAGAGCAGCTGTTGAGGCAGCTGCAAAGCACATGGGCTCCGGCCACTCCGAACTCATTCGAGGCGAGTTCCAGCCGAACTCCTTTCAGATCCTTGTTGGAGCCGAGGCCGCTGAGCAGGTCGGAGATGGCCTGAGGCGGCAGTCGGCAGGAGTTGAGGCGGAGAAGCCGGAGGCGCAGGCAGCGGGAGAAGAGCTGGCCCCAGTCCTTGCTGAGGGACGGTGCGTCCTTGGGCCGGGAGCCGCGGCGTGGGTTCCAGAAGGGGTTGCCGCTCAGGTCAAGGTGGGTCACGCACTGGGTCAGTCCGCGCAGGAAGGCTGGGGCGAACTGTGGAAGGGGCAGCGAGTTTGGTTAGAGCAGCCAAGCGGGCTCAGTCAGAACTGACCAAGTTCGCCAAGCAGCTGATACTGGGTGCTCACCGAGTCCAGGTTGAAGTCGCAGCCCACGCAGCTGAGATGCTCCAGGTTGGTGGCCTTGGAAATGTACTTTTGTATGAGCTGCAAACGGAAGGGGTCGATTCGAGCTGCCGCGGTTTAGCCTCAGTAGAAACAGAGAACAGATAAAACAATATCCCATTGATTATTGCCCGCTGCATCCCAAAGCAGTCATGCGTTTGGCTTTACTGATAGAGATCTGCAACTCCATTCTGCACTACTACAAATAGCCAGTTTTGAGGCTGTTACTGGAATTTTCTGTAAGGCACTGCAGCATTGAATCAGAGCCCGCATGCAAGTTCGCGGTGCCAGAGCTGGCTGAGCGGCCCCTCACTCACTTCGCTGCAGAACCCACGCGTCTTCAGCATCTGCACAATGGAAGCTCGTTGCTGGTAGGGGGCAGGTGGGCCAGTGGCTGGCTTAGATAGGCAGTCTGATGGGAGAGCGGCAGAGTGGGGTGCAGATGGGCAGTCCGATGGGAGAGTGGTACCAGGGGTAGAGTGGGGTGCAGATGGGCAGTCTGATGGGAGAGTGGTAGAGTGGGTTGCAGATGGGCAGTCTGATGGGAGAGCGGCAGAGTGGGATGCAGATGGGCAGTCTGATCGGAGAGCGGCAGAGTGGGGTGCAGATGCGCAGTCTGATGGGAGAGCGGCAGAGTGGGGTGCAGATGCGCAGTCTGATGGGAGAGCGGTAGAGTGGGGTGCAGATAGGCAGTCTGATGGGAGAGCGGCAGAGTGGGGTGCAGATAGGCAGTCTGATGGGAGAGCGGCAGAGTGGGGTGCAGATGCGCAGTCTGATGGGAGAGCGGTAGAGTGAGGTGCAGATAGGCAGTCTGATGGGAGAGCGGCAGAGTGGGGTGCAGATAGGCAGTCTGATGGGAAAGCGGCAAAGTGGGGTGCAGATGCGCATGCGCAGTCTGATGGGAGAGCGGCAGAGTGGGGTGCAGATGCGCAGTCTGATGGGAGAGCGGTAGAGTGGGTTGCAGATGGGCAGTCTGATGGGAGAGCGGCAGAGTGGGGTGCAGATGGGCAGTCTGATGGGAGAGCGGTAGAGTGGGGTGCAGATGGGCAGTCTGGATGGGAGAGTGGTAGAGTGGGGTGTAGATGGGCAGTCTGATGGGAGAGCGGCAGAGTGGGGTGCAGATGGGCAGTCTGATCGGAGAGCGGTAGAGTGGGTTGCAGATGGGCAGTCTGATGGGAGAGCGGCAGAGTGGGGTGCAGATGGGCAGTCTGATGGGAGAGCGGCAGAGTGGGGTGCAGATGGGCAGTCTGATGGGAGAGCGGCAGAGTGGGGTGCAGATGGGCAGTCTGATGGGAGAGCGGCAGAGTGGGGTGCAGATGGGCAGTCTGATGGGAGAGCGGCAGAGTGGGGTGCAGATGCGCAGTCTGATGGGAGAGCGGCAGAGTGGGGTGTAGATGGGCAGTCTGATGGAGAGTGGTAGAGTGGGGTGCAGATGGGCAGTCTGATGGGAGAGCGGCAGAGTGGGGTGCAGATGGGCAGTCTGATGGGAGAGTGGTAGACAGTTGAACCAGCAGGTAGATAGCTGGTGTCTCAGGCATTAAAAGGATTCACAGAAGGTCAAAGCAGTTGCTCCAGAACATGTGAAATTTATGAGTTTATACTCCAGTCAAGTATGCTCAGTTTCCGGGCTCCACTCACTGTTGAATTCTCCCCCTTCTGCTCGTTGCAATCGATGACCAGGTGGCTGAGAGGCGGCGGGCCCGGGAGGCCCTGCTGACCGCCGCCGAGGGCTTCGCAGACGCGGTTCAACGCCTTGGCGGAGAGGCCGCAGCCGCTCAAGACCAGCCGCTCCAGACTGCTGCTGAGCCGAGACAGCAGGGCGCACAGCCGGTCCACGACTTCAATGAAAAGGGGATGAGGCTGCTGGCATTTGGACTTTAGCTGAGGACCGGCGGTTTTTCAGGGAAATAAGGGAGTGAGTGAGTGGCACCAGGAGTGAGTGAGTGACGTCCAGAGTGAGTGAGTGACGCCCAGAGTGAATTAGTGGCACCTGGAGTGAGTGAGTGACGGCCAGAGTGAGTAAGTGACGCCCAGAGTGGAGTGAGTGAGTGACGACCAGGGTGAGTGAGTGACGCCCAGAGTGAGTGAGTGACGCCCAGAGTGAGTGAGTGACGCCCAGAGTGAGTGAGTGACGCCCAGAGTGAGTGAGTGACGCCCAGAGTGAGTGAGTGACGCCCAGAGTGAGTGAGTGACGCCCAGAGTGAGTGAGTGACGCCCAGGGTGAGTAAGTGACGCCCAGAGTGAATGAGTGGCACCTGGAGTGAGTGAGTGACGCCCAGAGTGAGTGAGTGACGCCCAGGGTGAGTAAGTGACGTCCAGAGTGAGTAAGTGACGCCCAGAGTGGAGTGAGTGAGTGACGACCAGGGTGAGTAAGTGACGTCCAGAGTGAGTGAGTGACGCCCAGAGTGAATGAGTGACGCCCAGAGTGAGTGAGTGACGCCCAGAGTGAGTAAGTGACGCCCAGAGTGAGTAAGTGACGCCTCACAGTGAGTGCGTGAGTGGCACCCCGGAGGGAGTGAGTGACGCCCAAAGTGAGTGACGTGACACCCGGAGTGAGTGCATGGCAAACAGCGCTAAGCCTGAGAAGGGGACTCCAGAGGTAGCAGGACAGCAGCCCTTTTCAATTTACTTTTATCGTCGCTGAAGGTGTTGCCGGACAGGTCGAGCACCTTGATGCGGAACCCGCTGTTGGCGTCCAACGCTGAGGCAATCGCCCGCACCGAGTCTCTGTGGCGGAGTTGGGAGATGTGAAAGCTGGGATTAAATGCAGAGAGCAGGGTGAGAAGCAGTGATAGCTACTCACATTTTTAGGCCGCAGTTGGGCAGGTGCAATTCCAGCAGCGTTGTGTTGTAAGTCAGCATCATCTCCAGGAACTTGCTCATCTGAGCTGTCTGGAAGGGACAAATGATTCGTGAGAAGTTTTGAGTTCGATGTACCGATGGATGAAATTTAGCCCCCACCTAAACTCTGAAGCCACCTGAAGCTTAAAGCTCCCGAATTAACTTGTACGGATACGAGACTCGTAGTGTTTTCTATTTGAAGTATATCAATACTACTTTTAGTACGTCTGCAGCAAACCACAAGTCTGACTCAGCGAGCCCAATGACATCTGATTGGTTCGGAAGCCTAACCAAGGCCCACGCTGACCCAGCGAGCCTAATGACATCTGATTGGTTCGGAAGCCTAACCAAGGCCCACGCTGACCCAGCGAGCCTAATGACATCTGATTGGTTCGGAAGCCTAACCAAGGCCCACGCTGACCCAGCGAGCCTAAGGACATCTGATTGGTTCGGAAGCCTATCCAAGGCCCACGCTGACCCAGCGAGCCCAAGGACATCTGATTGGTTCGGAGATCCAAGGGCCAGGTAACTCAGAGTCACAAATTCGGATCTTGTACACAGCCAGGAGCTCACAAACTTGATGCCCTCGACATGGAGCGCAGTGAAGTAGTCATTGAAGCTGAGGGAGGCCAGGATGATGGCGAAGTCCGCCGGGCCGAAGTGGCTGAAGTCAGTCATGTTGAAGGTGCGCGAGCCCTGCGAGAAGTAGATGGTCTCCACGTCCCAGCGGATCTCTTCGCGAACCTCGGCGCCCGTGTAGCGACAGAAGAACTCGTAGGCGCTGCCGAAGTGGCCGCACTTGTCCGAGCCCGGCCGGCCCAGCTCCACCTTGTGGGCCTCTACCAAGGACTCCAGGTCCCACGACTTTGGCAGCCGCAGATCCAAGAGCTGCTGCTGTGTGGTGCGCAGCTGCGGCAGGTGAAACTGCAGGCTGGCCACCAGATGCGAAACCAGCTTGATGAGGTCGGCCTCGAGAGTGCAGATGAACTGCAGGACCTCGCCGGTGCTTATCTGCAGACTGGCGCGGTTCTCCCCGCCCGCTTCCAGTCGGCGAATGTCCAGGAAGTGCACAGAGCGCTCGGTACGGATCTGGCCTTTCAGCACCGCCACCTCCATGCGATCGGACCGCATGATCTGGGGATAAGAGGCAGTTTCGATTTCTTCGTCACAGAGGTGCATCCGTGATGCTTGGCTTCAGTGTCGGATTGTGAGCCTACTGACTCCAATAGGCCGTCTCTTATGCGCGCCCTGGTCACTCCCCCACACTTATATGCGTGCCCTGGTCACTCCCCCACACTTATGCGTGCCCTGGTCACTCCCCCACACTTATGCGTGCCCTGGTCACTCCCGCACACTTATGCGTGCCCTGGTCACTCCCCCACACTTATGCGTGCCCTGGTCACTCCCCCACACTTATGCGTGCCCTGGTCACTCCCCCACACTTATGCGTGCCCTGGTCACTCCTGCACACCTATGCGTGCCCTGGTCACTCCCCCACACTTATGCGTGCCCTGGTCACTCCCCCACACTTATGCGTGCCCTGGTCACTCCCGCACACTTATGCGTGCCCTGGTCACTCCCGCACACTTATGCGTGCCCTGGTCACTCCCGCACACTTATGCGTGCCCTGGTCACTCCCGCACACTTATGCGTGCCCTGGTCACTCCCGCACACTTATGCGTGCCCTGGTCACTCCCGCACACTTATGCGTGCCCTGGTCACTCCCCCACACTTATATGCGCGCCCTGGTCACTCCCGCACACTTATGCGTGCCCTGGTCACTCCCCCACACTTATATGCGCGCCCTGGTCACTCCCGCACACTTATGCGTGCCCTGGTCACTCCCGCACACTTATCCGTACATCAGTCGGTTGAGTCAGTGGTCAGTTTGGCCCCATTCACCTTCACCACTAGAGCTACAGAGCTAACAAGACATTTTGTGCAGCTTTGCTTGATTGGCGCAAGAGTCTGCGCGCAGTGGCAGTTTATTTCAGACTGTCGCGGACTAATTACCAGGATCCTGGTGTCCATTTTCCCAGTAGACTTGTTCTCCCAGTGCACGGTGACCTTGCAGTACTCCTTCTTGTCCATCGCTCAGCGTTGCAGCTCTGCCGAGTTGTCTCTGCTGGCTTCGGGCAGCCGTGTGCCGAGGGCTGCGCAGTGATATCTGAAAAATGCAGAGTGCGCACGGGCTTAGCAAGCAGAACTGCGTCCTGGTTGAAGTAAGAAGGGCGACTTGAATTGCGCGGGCCGGGGTGGAGGGCACGAGGTCGCAGGGCTGCACGCCACCCCCTCCCGGGGCAGAAGGTGCTGCAGAGCGGGCCGTACGGGCGGGGTGAAGCTGCGCAATAAGCCTGGAAAGCCGGGCCAGCCCGAGCAGCGAGCAGGTATGGGGCGGTGCTCTGCCTCTCAATTTCGTGCAATTCGGAGCAGCTCGCAGTGCGATTTGCGTAGCGCAAAATTCCATTTTTGCGTGTTGTGACAGAGTTTTATTATTGTGACAAGCCCAAGGTGCGCTGGCGCGAGCTGCATTCACAGAACAATGGGCTGCTCTGAGAGAGCGAGTGCGGGACAGAAGGGAGCCCCCGGCGGTCTGTGAGCATTCGGCTCAGCCTTCCGGATAGAGAAGCGGCTGCGAAGCAATCCCGGCATCCGCAAGTCATGACTGCAGCTGTGCCATATTCAAATGCAATCATTTCTTAATGCAGCAGCTGCACTGCGAGCCCAGCTAGCTTGGATTTATCTGCCAATCTCTGCATGCAGACTTCAGCCACCCAGTCAACTGCAGACTGCGCCCTCAGAGCTGCCATGCTGGCAGGGCATCGGAAAAGATGAGGCAGCCGGCATCCTCCCTCCGCTAGCTGGGGTGCAGCCTGGCGAGGTTCTAAAGGTCTGGAGCTTTGCAGGTGCAACAGGCGCCAGTGGGAGTGAATCTGAACACTGCTAACACTGTACCAAAGGCTGCCCTATTTGACCGGGCAAATCTGATACAGTCACTACAGGCTAGGGCTGCCCACAGTAATTCAGCGGATTTTTAAAAAGAATAAGCATTTTCCGACAGCATTGTGCTAGCCAGACTACTTAAAGCGATAGATAACGAATGTGTCAGCAAAAAGCAGTGAAAATATATACTGTGTAAATAATAATACGAATATTTGCATATACATTAATAACTTTTATATATCGTACATAAAAACAAATATACTAATGAAATAAATAAAAAATGAAATCAGAGACAGAGAGATATAATGAGAGATGGAGACAAGGACTACTTAAGTTACTTTAGTCGTCCTTGGATGGAGAGAGATATGATGAGAGCTGGAGATCGAGAGATATAATGAGAGATAGAGATAGAGAGATATAATGAGAGATGGAGATCGAGAGATATAATGAGAGATAGAGATAGAGAGATATAATGAGAGATGGAGATGAAGAGATATAATGAGAGATAAAGGTGGAGAGATATAATGAGAGATGGAGATGGAGAGATATAAAGAGAGATGGAGATCGGGAGATACAATGAGAGATAGAGATGGAGAGATAATGAGAGATGGAGATTGATAGATACAATGAGAGATAGAGATGGAGAGATATAATGAGAGATGGAGATGAAGAGATATAATGAGAGATGGAGGTGGAGAGATATAATGAGAGATGGAGATGGAGAGATATAAAGAGAGATGGAGATCGGGAGATACAATGAGAGATAGAGATGGAGAGATATAATGAGAGATGGAGATCGAGAGATATAATGAGAGATGGAGATCGAGAGATATAATGAGAGATGGAGGTGGAGAGATATAATGAGAGATGGAGATGGAGAGATATAATGAGAGATGGAGATCGAGAGATATAATGAGAGATGGAGATTGAGAGATACAATGAGAGATAGAGATGGAGAGATATAATGAGAGATGGAGATCGAGAGATACAACTAGAGATGGAGATCGAGAGATATAATGAGAGATGGAGATGGAGAGATATTATTAGAGATGGAGATCGAGAGATACAATGAGAGATGGAGATCGAGAGATATAATGAGAGATGGAGATTGAGAGATACAATGAGAGATAGAGATGGAGAGATATAATGAGAGATGGAGATTGAGAGATACAATGAGAGATAGAGATGGAGAGATATAATGAGAGATGGAGATTGAGAGATACAATGAGAGATAGAGATGGAGAGATATAATGAGAGATGGAGATCCAGAGATACAACTAGAGATGGAGATCGAGAGATATAATGAGAGATGGAGATGAAGAGATATAATGAGAGATGGAGATGAAGAGATATAATGAGAGATGGAGGTGGAGAGATATAATGAGAGATGGAGATGGAGAGATATAATGAGAGATGGAGATTGAGAGATACAATGAGAGATAGAGATGGAGAGATATAATGAGAGATTGAGATCGAGAGATACAACTAGAGATGGAGATCGAGAGATATAATGAGAGATGGAGATGAAGAGATATAATGAGAGATGGAGATGGAGAGATATAATGAGAGATGGAGATCGAGAGATATAATGAGAGATGGAGATCGAGAGATATAATGAGAGTTGGAGATCGAGAGATATAATGAGAGATGGAGATGGAGAGATATAATGAGAGATGGAGATCGAGAGATATAATGAGGGTTGGAGATCGAGAGATATAATGAGAGTTGGAGATCGAGAGATATAATGAGAGTTGGAGATCGAGAGATATAATGAGAGATGGAGAGAGAGAGAGAGAGAGAGAGAAGGATGGTCAGTTATGAAGAGTCAGGTGGTCAGAGTGTTAACCCGGAACCCCTTAAAAGCAGAAAAATCCGCATCCATCCGCATTGGCAATGCCGCTCGAGCCAGTTTGAATGAGAGCTGAGAAGCAATAACAGTCTCAGATTCCGTTCACGCGAGTCTCGCAGGAGCAGCAAAATGCGCGCGACGGCAAGTTTTCCAGCGTCCTGGGGGCCATAAATTAGGGCGGCATCATAAAAGCTGAGAAGGCATTTCGGACCGCACCCCGGACTGAGAACAATAGTCACCTGTAAGGCATGTTCCTGCTTTGTCCTGTCTCGCGTTGTTAAACCAGATTTGCTTTTTTGAGCTGCATAATTCTGAAGTAGTAAGGCAGTAAGTAAGACAGTTAGTAAGGCAGTAAGTAAGACAGTTAGTAAGGCAGTAAGTAAGACAGTTAGTAAGGCAGTAAGTAAGACAGTTAGTAAGGCAGTAAGTAAGACAGTAAGTAAGGCAGTAAGTAAGACAGTTAGTAAGGCAGTAAGTAAGACAGTTAGTAAGACAGTTAGTAAGGCAGTAAGTAAGGCAGTAAGTAAGACAGTTAGTAAGGCAGTAAGTAAGACAGTTAGTAAGGCAGTAAGTAAGGCAGTTAGTAAGGCAGTTAGTACATGTAAGGCAGTAAGTAGTAAGAGGGGTGACCCTGTCTCGATCCAGGACATTCAGTTTTCCATGAGTTCGCTTAAACAGGCCAACGTAAATGGCTATCTCCATATCTCTCAATGACTTAAAAAACTTTACACACTTAAGTATTTAGACTTGATTCAGCTGTCAAGTGGGAATTAAAGAATGGATTAAAGTGGCCTCCTCAATTCATTGAAACACGTGTAGAAGCAGCCAACTTCTTCCTTGGACCATCTTTTTAAGCTAACTCGGGAAAAACTGAATGCGGATCGGTCCAGTGACCTCCAGGTACAGAGGACTCCTGAAGTGAGGCGCCTGGCACCCGGCTGAGGCATCTTGGCTGATCCAGGGGATTTCAAGTCAAGCAAAGAACCAGCTTGACTGATTTTCAGAGGCAGTCTGAGAGATTTCGGATCTGCCTTTGCGCCCTGAAATGATTCACTGTGGCAGTTTTCTCATTAAGTGCAGCGCACAATGAGTCACAGTGAGTCGGGCCGTGGGAAGGCGGGCTGCCACTTGGGCTGAGATATTTTACGTCTGCAAGTGTTGCTGCAGTAAAAAGAGAATACTGTGGGGCGGTTTGACAATGGCCTGAGCATGCCTGCCTGGCTATTGTGAGCACTTGCCAAGGAAGCTTCAGATGCTAAAAATGGAAGCCAGGAATAAAAAGTTTCTAAAATAAGCCCAAGCATCCTGCAGCTGCGGCAACCAATGCCTCTACTCGCTGCGAGCCCGCGTGGAGGAAGGCTCGAGGAGCCCCCGGGGTCCCCCTCCTCCCGCCCCGAGACTACATAAGGCGAGACCGCAGGCCCTGAGCTCCCACTAAGCCAAATTTTGCCTTGGAACAGCTGTTTTTCACCAGCAGCAATGCGCCCAGAAACTAGCAGCAAGCCCAGCCTGGCAGCAGCGGCTCTCCTGCTCTGCCTGTGGTTGATGCAGCCTCAGGGCCAGGCCCTGCAGCCGACCAACCTGCTGCGACTGGTGACTGACCGCTGCGGCTCCGGCTTCGCGGCCAACCTGACCCGGAATGACACTTTCCTAGTCTTCCTGCCCGAGGGAATGCAAAGGCTGACGCCGGAGAGCGAGGTCCGCAGATGCAGCGTCGACACCTCCGGGCCTTGCCGGATGGAGACTTGCAGACACTACTGGAACCACCTGCCGGAGCAGGGCCTTGCCCACTCGGAGTCCAAGTGCATCAGCCCGAGTCCAACCGGCTCAATGGAGCTCGAGCACAACTACGCCTGTGGGAACCTTACCGTCAGGCAGACGGCCACGGAGGTCCTGGGCAGCTGCCAGGGCGTTGCCATCGTGCGCAGCTTCTCCAAAGACGTGCGCAGCTGCCGGGTGATGAGACTGTGACGCCTGCTGACCTGGTCCGATCGTGCGGTTTAACATTTCTAGAATGTACTTTTTACCCCACTATTATTACTGTCTTCATATTTTCTGCTCGCATTACATCGCTAGAAAGTTCAGCCACCACCCCACAATAGTCATATCAGTGCTCATTACATTTTTTAGTTAAATTCATGAAGCTGGTACAGTATAAAATATAACCCAGTTGTAGTATGATTCTAATGGAATATTGAATTAACTGATGGCTTTTATTTCTCGAGTTTTCATTGCTTTATAGACAGACAAAAATCACGAGGTTACGTCAAATGGATTTTCACAGCACTATTAGCGCATGCAGTTAAACAATATTTTGCTCTGTAACGATAAACATTGGGCGGCGGGCAGGTAGAGGTCAAATGTGGATAGTTGGGAGTCATTTCGGAAGCTGGGGGGGATAACAGCTGAGTCTTCTCATAAATATATTAAAATGCTTAGTTTACTAATCAACTGAAAGTAGCTTATTCGCATATTCGAGAGTGGCCCAATTTGTTTAAGTTTGCTAGTCTCCATATAGCTGTGGAATACTTTATACGTCCCCATGCAAACGGGGCTGATTAGTGCTGGCGTGAGAAGTGCAGCGTCCTACACCTGAGCAGTCCCCGCTCAAGCAATGGCCAAAAAGTTAAATGAAATACAAACAGAAAACAATTGGAAAATCTTTTAGTCTGTCTAGAGAGTCTAATTATATAAGGATTAAAATTGGAACATTATCATTAATTTACCGCATGGTAAAACAAATCAAAACAGTATTGAAAAGTTAATCAGACAGCAGGAGGCTGCAGAAGAAGCAAACATCTCAACTTGAATCATCGGGGCGGCATCAGCGGGCACGGAGCTTGCGGGAGCCGCAGCAGCGTGCAGCCAGGGCCCGGCTAGGACTTCTTGAACCGCTTCAACTGGCGATTCGGCTTCAGCTGCGGGTCGATGACGGGCTTGGCGGGCAGCACGGCCGGGGCGGCGGACGGCACGTCATCGTCTGGGAGGCAGCGAGCTGGGGAGTCCCCAGAAACCCTGACTGCACTGCGCCGGGTGGCCGTGAGCATTCGGCGGACCTGCTTGCCGCAGGTCATCTGCCACTCCTGCTCCACCCTGCTCTTGTCCAGGTTGCGGAACATCTTGCGAATCTCCTGCAGGTTGGCGCCCTCGGGAAGGCGGTGGCCCAGCACGAAGATGGTGAGGTTGTTGCGCGGCTCGAAGACGCGGCCGTAGCCGTCCTGCACCGTGAAGCCGCCATTGTCAAGCGCAAACTTGTCAATGAGGTGCTTAGAGAGGCTGAGGCGCTCCCAGCTGGGGGCATCGTCCCACCTGGGGAAGGTGACGAAGAACCAGCAGTTCTCATCGCCAGTGTCCAGATAGTCCAAAATCCTTGAGGCCACCCGGTCCATCATGGCCTCGATGAAGGGTGGGTTCACATGCCAGCCGCCGTGGCACTTGGAGAAGTCCACCTTGAAGAAGCTGCCCATGCTGCCGAACTCCTCGTCAGTGTCGATGAAGAGGCTGCAGAAGCGAGAGTCCGCCTTGTCGATCATCTTGGAGTTCAGAGGAGACGCGAAGCCCTCGTACCGAACTCCCATGAGGTCATGCAGTGCATTGTGCACTGTGATGGGGTCGCCCCACTGCAGACTGCCGGTGCCCAGCGCCTCGTACCTGATCAGCATCCTGGTGGCTGGCAGCAGTCCGAAGTTGCGCACCAGGAACTTCACCCGCCAGCAGTGCTTGGACTTGAAGTCGCCCAGTGTCACGTGAGCTGCATCTTCGCTGTCCTCAATCAGCTCTATGCGGAGGTCGCTTGTGTCTTCGTCCCTGCCATCGTCCTTCAGGAACTTGCGCAGTCGCTGCTCCAACTGACCAAAGATGGTCCTGGCGTTCTCCCTGTCCGAGCTGAACTTCTTCTCCACGCACTCGTCGATCAGCTTCTGGTTCACCGAGTCCTCCTCTCTCAGGCTTTGCGGAAACAGCGGGTAGCGCGAGTCCATGCTGCCAGCGTAGTCCAGCTGGAAGGACAGCAGCCAGCGGTCCAGCATGTTCTGCGCCTCCGAAAGGTTCTTATCCGCTGTGTGGTACATCCTGCCGTCTCCCTTCAGGAAGACGTCCACCAAGGAGCGGGCGAAGCGCCACTGCCGCAGCTCCGTCAGGTGCTTCTCTGTGGGCTCGGCTGACTTGACGCTGGGCTCGGACTCATCAAGCAGTGGGGAATGCCTTCTTTTGAGTCTGTTCCGGAGATCCGCGGTGTTGCCCGTCTCATGGCCGTCGGTCTTGGCAGCTCTGTGCCGGCTGGGCTTGAGGATTACACGGAGCTGCTTGCTGCAGGTCATCCGCCACTCCTCCTCCACCATGTGCCGGTTGAGGTTGCGGAACATCTTGCGAATCTCCTTTAGGTTGGCATCATCGGGCAGGCGGTTCCCCATCACGAAGATGGTGAGGTTGTTGCGGGGCACGAAGATGCGGCCGTAGCAGTCCTGCACCGTGAAGCCGCCGTCGTCCAGCTCGATCTGGTCGATGCGGCGCTTGGAATCACTGAGACGCACCCAGCCGGGGGTGTCATCCCACCTGGCGGATTTTCGGCAACGGAAAATAATACAAATTAGAGATGTAACTAAGGAGAACTAAAAGTACGAAATAAAAAACAAAAGTACTCAAACAGTGGAAGTATCTGGCTAAGCGGAGAAATCACCTCGGTGAGTTCGAAGCAATCAACACTGTTTTGATCACCGAATCCCAATAAAATTTAATTGGTAGCGGTTGTCCCTTTCGATTTGGAGAAAACTGAAGCAGACCAGCACATTCCTCCACTAAGAGTAGCTAGGATCGGATATAGACGGAATTTTGGCATGCTTTGAAATCTGCCATGAATGAGCGCACTGCTTTGCTACTGTGTGGACAGATCGCTTAAACTACGATCGTATATAAATTGATAATTTGTAGCACAATGCAGACAGCAATTTTTAATCAAGTATCTGAGATACACTGGTAATTTAACTGCATCAGTTTCACAGAGTCACTCCACTTCTGGCTCGTAGATACCCTCAGAATTTGCGCTTAATGTTGTAGAAGGAGAGCTCCTTTCAGGCCAAGAGACATCCCAGTAAAATTGTGGCTCTCAAATCCTGGGAGTATTGAGCGGCAGATGGTCCCAAAAAGTGCTCAGATCCCGGGATCAATAGCTGGGAGAGGATCGCGACTTGAATGCTCAAATCCCGTATCTCTGGATCCATAGCTTGGAGAGAATCCCAAATAGAGTGCTCAAATACCGGGATCAGTGGCTGGGAGAGGATCACAAATAGGCTCAAATACCGGGATCAGTGGCTGGTAAGGATCCCAAATGGGCTCAAATACCGGGATCAGTGGCTGGGAGAGGATCCCAAATAGGCTCAAATACCGGGATCAGTGGCTGGGTGAGGATCCCTAATAGTGCTTGAATCCCGGGATCAGTGGCTGGGAGAGGATCCCAAATAGGCTCAAATACCGGGATCAGTGGCTGGTAAGGATCCCAAATAGGCTCAAATACCGGGATCAGTGGCTGGTAAGGATCCCAAATGGGCTCAAATACCGGGATCAGTGGCTGGGTGAGGATCCCTAATAGGCTCAAATACCGGGATCAGTGGCTGGGAGAGGATCCCAAATGGGCTCAAATACCGGGATCAGTGGCTGGGTGAGGATCCCTAATAGGCTCAAATACCGGGATCAGTGGCTGGGAGAGGATCCCAAATAGAGTGCTCAAATACCGGGATCTGTGGCTGGGAGAGGATCCCAAATAGAGTGCTCAAATACCGGGATCAGTGGCTGGGAGAGGATCCCAAATAGAGTGCTCAAATACCGGGATCAGTGGCTGGTGCGGATCCCAAATAGGCTCAAATACCGGGATCGGTGGCTGATGACAATCCTGAGTTGATCCGGGACTGCTAAGTATGATTAAAAAGGTAGCTGGTGGAACAAAAAGCTGAGCGCTCTCAACAGTCGAACCTGGGGAAGGTGACGAAGAACCAGCAGTTCTCATCGCCAGTGTCCAGGTAGTTCAGCACCTTGGTGGCCACCCGGTCCATGAGCTCCTCGATGAAGGGCGGGTTGACCGTCCATCCACCGTGGCACTTGGAGAAGTCCACCTTGAAGAAGCTGCCCATGCTGCCGAACTCCTCGTCAGTGTCGATGAAGAGGCTGCAGAAGCGAGAGTCCGCCTTGTCGATCATCTTGGAGTTCAGAGGAGACGCGAAGCCCTCGTACCGAACTCCCATGAGGTCATGCAGTGCATTGTGCACCGTGATGGGGTCGCCCCACTGCAGACTGCCGGTGCCCAGCGCCTCGTACCTGATCAGCATCCTGGTGGCTGGCAGCAGTCCGAAGTTGCGCACCAGGAACTTCACGCGCCAGCAGTGCTTGGACTTGAAGTCGCCCAGTGTCACGTGAGCTGCATCTTCGCTGTCCTCAATCAGCTCTATGCGGAGGTCGCTTGTGTCTTCGTCCCTGCCATCGTCCTTCAGGAACTTGCGCAGTCGCTGCTCCAACTGACCAAAGATGGTCCTGGCGTTCTCCCTGTCCGAGCTGAACTTCTTCTCCACGCACTCGTCGATCAGCTTCTGGTTCACCGAGTCCTCCTCGCTCAGGCTTTGCGGAAACAGCGGGTAGCGCGAGTCCATGCTGCCAGCGTAGTCCAGCTGGAAGGACAGCAGCCAGCGGTCCAGCATGTTCTGCGCCTCCGAAAGGTTCTTATCCGCTGTGTGGTACATCCTGCCGTCTCCCTTCAGGAAGACGTCCACCAAGGAGCGGGCGAAGCGCCACTGCCGCAGCTCCGTCAGGTGCTTCTCTGTGGGCTCGGCTGACTTGACGCTGGGCTCGGACTCATCAAGCAGTGGGGAATGCCTTCTTTTGAGTCTGTTCCGGAGATCCGCGGTGTTGCCCGTCTCATGGCCGTCGGTCTTGGCAGCTCTGTGCCGGCTGGGCTTGAGGATTACACGGAGCTGCTTGCTGCAGGTCATCCGCCACTCCTCCTCCACCATGTGCCGGTTGAGGTTGCGGAACATCTTGCGAATCTCCTTTAGGTTGGCATCATCGGGCAGGCGGTTCCCCATCACGAAGATGGTGAGGTTGTTGCGGGGCACGAAGATGCGGCCGTAGCAGTCCTGCACCGTGAAGCCGCCGTCGTCCAGCTCGATCTGGTCGATGCGGCGCTTGGAATCACTGAGACGCACCCAGCCGGGGGTGTCATCCCACCTGGCGGATGTTTAGGCGATGGAAAAAATACAATTTAGAGGTGTAAGAAAAATAAAAAAGTTTCTGACGTAGATAAGAAATCCCCTTAGTGGGTTGGAAGCAATCAAATCCGATTTGATCATCGAATTCCTATCTAAATAAAATTCATTCGGCCGCAAGAAGGCTTCGACTTGGAGAAAAACTGAAGCAGACCAGCACATTCCTCTACTAAGAGTAGCGAGGATCGGGTATAGACAGAATTTTGGCATGCTTTGAAATCTGCCATGAATGTTAACTAAGCAAAGGTCGCCACCTCAGAGATTTCTGAGCTAGAAGCGCACTTGCTTAGCTGTACTGTGTAGACAGGTCGCTCAAACTACGAGTACAGGTGTAAATACGAGTAAATTGGTAATTCCTAGTGCAATGCAGACAGCAATTTTTAATCAAGTATCTGAGATACACTGGTAATTTAACTGCATCAGTTTCACAGAGTCACTCCACTTCTAGCTCGTAAATACCCTCAGAATTTGCGCTTAATGTTGTAGGAGAGCTCCTTTCAGGCCAAGAGACATCCCAGTAAAATTGTGGCTCTCAAATCCTGGGAGTATTGAGCGGCAGATGGTCCCAAAAAGTGCTCAGATCCCGGGATCAATAGCTGGGAGGGGATCGCGACTTGAATGCTCAAATCCCGTATCTCTGGATCCATAGCTTGTACAGAATCCCAAATAGAGTGCTCATATACCGGGATCAGTGGCTGGGTGAGGATCCCAAATAGGCTCAAATACCGGGATCAGTGGCTGGGAGAGGATCCCAATCCCAAATAGAGTGCTCAAATACCGGGATCAGTGGCTGGGAGAGGATCCCAAATAGAGTGCTCAAATACCGGGATCTGTGGCTGGGAGAGGATCCCAAATAGAGTGCTCAAATACCGGGATCAGTGGCTGGGAGAGGATCCCAAATAGGCTTAAATACCGGGATCAGTGGCTGGTGCGGATCCCAAATAGAGTGCTCAAATACCGGGATCTGTGGCTGGGAGAGGATCCCAAATAGAGTGCTCAAATACCGGGATCAGTGGCTGGGAGAGGATCCCAAATAGAGTGCTCAAATACCGGGATCAGTGGCTGGTGCGGATCCCAAATAGGCTCAAATACCGGGATCGGTGGCTGATGACAATCCTGAGTTGATCCGGGACTGCTAAGTATGATTAAAAAGGTAGCTGGTGGAACAAAAAGCTGAGCGCTCTCAACAGTCGAACCTGGGGAAGGTGACGAAGAACCAGCAGTTCTCATCGCCAGTGTCCAGGTAGTTCAGCACCTTGGTGGCCACCCGGTCCATGAGCTCCTCGATGAATGGCGGGTTGACCGTCCATCCGCCGTGGCACTTGGAGAAGTCCACCTTGAAGAAGCTGCCCATGCTGCCGAACTCCTCGTCAGTGTCGATGAAGAGGCTGCAGAAGCGGGAGTCCGCCTTGTCGATCATCTTGGAGTTCAGAGGAGACGCGAAGCCCTCGTACCGAACTCCCATGAGGTCATGCAGTGCATTGTGCACTGTGATGGGGTCGCCCCACTGCAGACTGCCGGTGCCCAGCGCCTCGTACCTGATCAGCATCCTGGTGGCTGGCAGCAGTCCGAAGTTGCGCACCAGGAACTTCACCCGCCAGCAGTGCTTGGACTTGAAGTCGCCCAGTGTCACGTGAGCTGCATCTTCGCTGTCCTCAATCAGCTCTATGCGGAGGTCGCTCGTGTCTTCGTCCCTGCCATCGTCCTTCAGGAACTTGCGCAGTCGCTGCTCCAACTGACCAAAGATGGTCCTGGCGTTCTCCCTGTCCGAGCTGAACTTCTTCTCCACGCACTCGTCGATCAGCTTCTGGTTCACCGAGTCCTCCTCGCTCAGGCTTTGCGGAAACAGCGGGTAGCGCGAGTCCATGCTGCCAGCGTAGTCCAGCTGGAAGGACAGCAGCCAGCGGTCCAGCATGTTCTGCGCCTCCGAAAGGTTCTTATCCGCTGTGTGGTACATCCTGCCGTCTCCCTTCAGGAAGACGTCCACCAAGGAGCGGGCGAAGCGCCACTGCCGCAGCTCCGTCAGGTGCTTCTCTGTGGGCTCGGCTGACTTGACGCTGGGCTCGGACTCATCGAGCAGTGGGGAATGCCTTCTTTTGAGTTTGTCTCTGAGATCGGTGGCCATTTGCTTGAGACGATGATGTCAGAGTTTTATTCAGCTTTCTGACTCGCTTTTTAATTTAAAACGTAAAACAGAAAACAAATTATCTGCTAAATCCGGAAGCCTCAGTTTTCATTTTTCGTTTTCATTCTTGTCGTTGCTTGCCTTCTTCTTTTATAATAGGTTTAATGTACAAGCCAGGCCCTACCTACCCACAGCCCTGTCAGCCTCTCCCTGCTGGCCCGCGGGGAGAGAAATGAAGCCCAATGCCTCGACTCTTTCTAGAAACCCCCTTGCCCGTGCACAAATGTACACTCTGCCCTGCGTCAATGTACATTCTTTTCCCTGTCCCCCGCCTTCCCAGCGCTAAATGACTGTACACACAGAAAGAACGCCTCTCTCCACAGCCTGACTCGCTGGACAAAGCCTTAGAAGTAAAGCCAACCAACCTTACATTCAGCAGGGGCCTGTCTTCTGCTCAAGAACTACTAATACTGAATACTCGTGTATACAAATACAAGCTATAGTAGGGCTCCAACCAACTAAAGAGAAGTTTCTATCTATCGAGTTAAAGCAAAATATAAATATTTAAAATCTAAAGCAAAATCAAATAATAAATATTTCACTTTGCGGCTTCTAATCCAACCAAAAGTCAAGGACTACTTAAGTATATATATGCGTTACTTTAGTCATCCTTGCCAAAAGTACTTCAGATTTAATAAATGAGTTTGTTTGCGAAACATTCTAGTGCCTTTATGATCGAACGGTGCAAGTTTCATGAAAATCTTTTGAGCCTTTTAAAAATAAGTTTAGTACATGCACTTGGGAGCCAGTCCACTGAAGCACTGGGGAGCCAGTCCACTGAAGCACTGGGGAGCCAGTCCACTGAAGCACTGGGGAGCCAGTCCACTGAAGCACTGGGGAGCCAGTCCACTGAAGCACTGGGGAGCCAGTCCACTGAAGCACTGGGGAGCCAGTCCACTGAAGCACTGGGGAGCCAGTCCACTGAAGCACTGGGGAGCCAGTCCACTGAAGCACTGGGGAGCCAGTCCACTGAAGCACTGGGGAGCCAGTCCACTGAAGCACTGGGGAGCCAGTCCACTGAAGCACTGGGGAGCCAGTCCACTGAAGCACTGGGGAGCCAGTCCACTGAAGCACTGGGGAGCCAGTCCACTGAAGCACTGGGGAGACGGCCCCTCTGAAGTCCCGGAATCCAGCCCACCGAAGTCCATTGTGAAGCAATGATAACTATCTGGAGTTTAAGAGTCCTCTCAGTGCCATGTTAAAATATCCGGGCCAGTTCTACAAAGCCATCGTAACATAAGATTGTTCTTATTTCCGCAGTGTAAAAGTTCCGACGTACGATCGAACTTACGCTACGACAGCTTTATAGTAGACCCCTCCGAGTGTAGAGTGAATGAGTTAAGAGAAGTCGCCGCTCGCTAGAGGTGCTACATTTGACTCTTCCATGTGCATATTCGTAGCTGTAATTGCATCATGTGACCGCATAAGCCATAATGTCTGCCTGTTGGGTTCTAATAAGTTCACAAAGTACCTGCCAAATAGCGCAGCAAAAATCACATTAACCCAGCAACGAGAACGCATTCCATTAATTATTGGCTCAGGTACGATTGTCCAGGAAGCCACACTAGATATTCTGTCAAGTAGTAAAGCTGATCAGTTGCAGAGCTCTCACAGAGGCGCCAGCAACTCCGAGTTTATTTCGATATGATTAATAATTAATGCACAGTTACAGCCATACAATTCATTTTTACTAGCTGAAAATGCCGAATAAAGCAGAACAAAGCGAAGGAATCTGGGAGAAGCAGTCAGCGCCAAAGGCATGCACCTGCCTATAACTAACTATAAGAACAAGCGGTGCAAATATCAGCCCCAGTTATACATTGTGGGCCGTCGCAGGTAAACCAAAATCGTCAACCGAATGCAGCCGGTAAGACAAAAACATACAATTGCTGAACAGACGCAATAAAGGAGGATCAGCACCGGTAAGACAGCAGCCAGTCAGTTGCCATGCTGGGCGAAGAACTCCCTGGCCGCGGCGCACCTGGGATTTGTGCACAGCGGGCAGCGCAGCTGGAACTGCGAGCTGACGGTGCAGCCCTCGGCCAGGTGCTGCAGCACCAGGTCGGCCAGCGCAGACACGAAGGTCGGACTGTCGTTGAGAGCCTCGGAGCGGAGGACGCGGGCGCCGAGGTCGCCGGCCAGTTTGCCTGCGTATTCGACGTCCAGCTCGTACAGCGTCTCGATGTGGTCGCTGGTGAAGGCGATGGGCACCAGAACCAGCTGGTCGCGGCCGCGCTTCACCAGGCCGCGGATGGCCTCCTCCGTGCTGGGGCCCAGCCAGGGCAGCGGACCCACCTTGGACTGCCAGACCAGCCGGTACGGCACGCTGCCGGGGCCCAGCGCCTGCGCCACCATATGGGCGGTGACGGCCACCTCAGCCGGGTACGGGTCGCCCCGGTTCACCACCGACATGGGCAGCGAGTGGGCGGAGAACAGCAGCGCGCAGCGGGCCCGTTCCTCCGGCCCCAGCCTATCCAGCTCTGGCCGAACCCGCTCGGCCACGGCGGCCACGAAGCCAGCGTGCGCCGGCCAGCGGTCGATGAGCGACCAGCGCTGAATGCTGCTGGCCCCGCTGCGCTTGCGGTAGTACGCGGCCAGCGCGTTGAAGGAGCTGCCGCTGGTGCTGCAGGAGTACTGCGGGTACTGTGAGAAGGCGATCGCGTGCTGCACGCCGTCCCGCTCCATCGCCTCCACGGCGTCCTCCAGCAGCGGCCGGGCGTAGCGGAAGCCAACGTAGTGGCGATGCGGCGCCGATCCCGGGCTCAGCCGGTCCAGCTGAGCCGTCATGGCGCGGCCCTGCGGGTTTGGGGATAATTCTCCCATGGTCAGCTTTCATGGCTGGTCAGCTCCTACGAAGTCTGACATGCTGGAAAGTTATTTACGATACATATCGGCACCCGAACAGTGATATATAAGAGAGATCGCCTACTGAAGAGAAGCAAGGAAACAATTTGAAGCGAATCTCTTATAGGGTGTGCAAAAGGTTGCGCACTGATGGATAAACAGAAATTTGACGCGTGTGTCTTTGAGCTGGCAAAGAGAACTCAGACACTGGTCCTGGCCAATCGTGAGTCCGAGTCTCGCACTTGGACACATGCAGAAGCTCATATGTGAAATGCCAAGCCAGTATCGCTAGAAAATTTGCATCCACTCACCGAATACTAAGATTGAAGCTAAACAAAAGCTAAAACTGTCCCCTGAGCGGGGACTCACCTGAGCCTCAGTCCACTTGAGGATTGGGCTGCCGCCGCCAATGCGGTAGTACTGCTCCCTGATGGCCGGGGTGCGCCTCCTGGCGATGTACTTAGACAGCCGAGACTGTGCGGGCAACGGGATCAAGTCCCCGTCACTGAACAGGCGGTGCAGAAAGTCGCCAACATCGTCCAGTGTCTCCGGCCCGCCCATGTTCAGCATGAGGATGCCGGTCTTGGGAGGCTGCGCGCCGCCGCTGGTGGAGCTGAGAAGACGGCGGCCAGAGGCGGTCAGACGGGCCAGCCGCCCAGAGGACAGCAGCGGCAGCAGCGGCATAGGAAGAGGCTGCGGAGCGATCGAACAGACTACTGCTAGTAGGGAGTAAAAGTTATTGAAGTTAAATTCTAAGAACAAAAAGCAGAAAATTAACAAGAACAAAAAATAAAAAGCGAAACAACAGAAAATTGTTCTAGCAGCAAAGGTCTGCACGCAGAAAATGCAGTGTAGGGTGCATTTTATGGGTAGAAAAAGCTAGCAATCAATGATAACACATTAGGCTACAAAGTAACTGGGCTGCTGCCAGTGAAGCTACAAATTAAAAGTCAAAACTCGGCAGCCAGCAGCCGCAGCTTCTTCAGCAGCCGCCTGTCCGGGACGCGGCCGGGCAGCGAGTCCGCGTCCACCCACTTCCAGCTGCCCGAGGCCTCCGCGCTGCGCCAGTCGGCACCGGTGAAGATGGCCCGGTGCAGGAACAGGGAAACTGGGGATTTCTTGTACTTGTACGTGTGCAGGCCGACTGGCGCGTTGCCTAGCAACCGGCAGCTGGCGGTCAGCCCCATCAGCTCCAGTAGGCGGTCGCAGGCGGCTCGAAGGCTGGCGTCGCCGTCAACAACTGGGCAGCAGGGGAGGCAGAGGTCAGCATCCGTGCTGAGCAGCACGGCTGGCCGCTTCAGGCTGGGGTCGGCGGCCTCCCTGTGGTGGAGAGAATGCGGAGTAGCTACTGTGAGTAGTGAGAGCGGACTGCAGCTGACCTAGCTGTGCAAACAGCTACTGTGAGTAGTGAGAGCGGACTGCAACTGACCTAGCTGTGCAAACAGCTACTGTGAGTAGTGAGAGCGGACTGCAGCTGACCTAGCTGTGCAAACAGCTACTGTGAGTAGTGAGAGCGGACTGCAGCTGACCTAGCTGTGCAAACAGCTACTGTGAGTAGTGAGAGCGGACTGCAACTGACCTAGCTGTGCAAACAGCTACTGTGAGTAGTGAGAGCGGACTGCAGCTGACCTAGCTGAGCAAACAGCTACTGTGAGTAGTGAGAGCGGACTGCAGCTGACCTAGCTGTGCAAACAGCTACTGTGAGTAGTGAGAGCGGACTGCAGCTGACCTAGCTGTGCAAACAGCTATTTGATACTGTGAGTAGTGAGGACGGACTGCAGCTGACCTAGCTGTGCAAACAGCTATTTGATACTGTGAGTAGTGAGGACGGACTGCAGCTGACCTAGCTGTGCAAACAGCTACTGTGAGTAGCGAGAGTGGCTATGCAATACAATTAAAGCATTAAGTGAAACCGACAGCACACCTGGAGGCCAGAGTGACTGCCTGTTGCTCAGCAGCCCACCGCTGCATCAGGTCCTTGGCGGTAATTACGGCGCCGTCCCTGGCCACCTGGACTTTGCCCTCCGCGGCTGCGCTGAGGCTCCGCTTGGCTGCCTCCGACTCGGCGCGGTCGCGCAGCTCAAAGTCGGACAGGCGGCTGCGCTCAAAGTCCAGCCGGGTGAAGAGGTCCGAGGCTCGAGTCTCCAGTTCAGTGAGGTCAGGCGTGAGCACAGCTTTGCGCTGGATGAGCAGGCCAACGCTGAGCAGCCGGCCAGACCGGGTGAGGCCCGGAGTGGCGGCTGAGCCCGATCGCCACAGGGCAGCCACAGCGGCTGATGTAGCCATGGGATGGCGGGGGACTGGGATGCAGATCCTGGTGCTGATCCCACTATGGGGTGCTGATCCCACTATGGGATGCTGATCCCACTATGAGGTGCTGATCCCACTATGGGATGCTGATCCCACTATGGGTGCTGATCCCACTATGGGATGCTGATCCCACTATGGGTGCTGATCCCACTATGGGTGCTGATCCCACTATGGGATGCTGATCCCACTATGGGATGCTGATCCCACTATGGGGTGCTGATCCCACTATGGGGTGCTGATCCCACTATGGGTGCTGATCCCACTATGGGATGCTGATCCCACTATGGGGTGCTGATCCCACTATGGGTGCTGATCCCACTATGAGGTGCTGATCCCACTATGGGTGCTGATCCCACTATGGGATGCTGATCCCACTATGGGGTGCTGATCCCACTATGGGGTGCTGATCCCACTATGGGATGCTGATCCCACTATGGGGTGCTGATCCCACTATGGGTGCTGATCCCACTATGGGATGCTGATCCCACTATGGGTGCTGATCCCACTATGGGGTGCTGATCCCACTATGGGTGCTGATCCCACTATGGGTGCTGATCCCACTATGGGATGCTGATCCCACTATGGGTGCTGATCCCACTATGGATGCTGATCCACTATGAGGTGCTGATCCCACTATGAGGTGCTGATCCCACTATGAGGTGCTGATCCCACTATGGGTGTTGCTCGCACAGAAGTGCCAGATCCTACTTAGACTGCACAGTCAATGGATAACGCGGTGCCCAGGGTTTTTAAACAGAAGTAACTCAGAGCTGAGGAAGCAAGCTGAACCCGAGCCAAAAACCACCTGCCGCACCAAAATGATTTACAAGGCAGCGGCAAAAAACAGCCCAGTGAGTTTCGAATCGCGAGGAAAAATAACAAGACAGCGATCGGACAGTTTATTTGATTAGATTGAGTACAGATAGCAGTGCCAGTTGCAGCAGTCAACCGCAAAGTCAACCAGCCTCAACACAGAAGTCCCAATAGGTCCCAGCACAGCGTGCAATTGTCAATGCAGTGCGAGCCCGCTGCATCAGTGGGCGCGCTGGGCAACAACTGCAGCAAGGGCTGCGCAGGGCACAAGCAAAGGTCCGCGGGACTCGGTTGAGAAAAATTGTCACAATTAGAAAGAGAAAAACGGCTGCTTCAAACAAATAATGAATCAGAATTAGATCGGACAATAAAGCTGCTCAATAAGTGCGGGCTCACTGATTCTAGTGAAACTTGCTAAACACTAACAGAAAGCTTGCATATCTAATCTGAAATAGTTAAGTACTTAGCATGCAGCGCAGAGTAGCAAGGTACCTATTAGACAAATTTCTGCTTCAATAAAAAGTTCCAGAGTTTGCAGACGAGACTCCAGATGAGCTGCGCCGGTGCCTCACACAGCACCCTCAGCCTTGCCCTGGTGCAGGCTCACGTAGTAGTCGTGAAAGTACATGATGATGGCGAGAGGCTGTCCGATGATGAGGCTGAGCCACACCGCCATGTTGCCGAGCTGACCGCCTCGGAGAACCCGACTGACGAACATGGCGAACGGAACCTGCGGGTGGGGAGTGACCTGCTCAGCTGCCCATCTGCAGGAGTGACCTGCTCAGCTGCCCATCTGCAGGAGTGACCAGCAGTGGGATCGGTGGGACTAGTACACTGGGACCAGCACACTGGGATCAGAACTGAGATCAGTAGGACCAGCACACTGGGACCAGCACACTGGGACCAGCACACTGGTACCAGCACACTGGGACCAGCACACTGGGACCAGCACACTGGGACCAGCACACTGGGACCAGCACACTGGGACCAGCACACTGGGACCAGCACACTGGGACCAGCACACTGGGACCAGCAGCACTGGGACCAGCACACTTGGACCAATACAGGGATCAGTGGGACTTGTACACTGGGACCAGCAGTGGGATCGGTGGGACTAGTACACTGGGACCAGCACAGGGATCAGTGAGACTAGTACACTGGGACCAGCGGTGGGATCGGTGGGACCAGCACATTGGGACCAGCACAGGGATCAGCCCTGTCCGCCGCACCTGCATAATCATGGCCAGGAAAGCCCAGAGCCGGAACATGCGCAGCGGCACGGATACCAGCAGCTCGTGAAGAAGGCGGACACGGCGAAGACCACAACAGAGGCCAGCAGCTTGTTGAAGCCCCAGCGGTGGATCAGCGGAGTGAAGATGTGCCGCTTGGCAAAGCGGTGAACGGGCACATTCCAGAGCGTCCAGAACTCGGTGACGCTCTCGCTGTTCCACCAGTCCTTGTAGAAGTTGCGGTCGCCGAACAGCGTCAGCTCCCCGGCCACGTTCAGCGCGGAGTGGAAGAACACGTAGAAGAAGATCAGCCAGATGAGGTGGTTGGGGATGGCCAGCTTCAGCAGCCGCTCCAGCACCACCGGCCATTCCGAGGCCTGCAGCGGCTTCACGGAGTTGTTCAGGATCGGAATGATCCACTGCTGCGTCAGGCCCGCCATCACCTGCGGATGCGAGGCGTAGCTGGACTGCTGACACTGCGTGACTGGCATCTGATCTGACTGCATAGCTGTGCCTGACTCATCTGATCTGACTGCATAGCTGTGCCTGACTCATCTGATCTGACTGCATAGCTGTGACTGACTCATCTGATCTGACTGCATAGCTGTGCCTGACTCATCTGATCTGACTGCATAGCTGTGCCTGACTCATCTGATCTGACTGCATAGCTGTGCCTGACTCATCTGATCTGACTGCATAGCTGTGCCTGACTCATCTGATCTGACTGCATAGCTGTGCCTGACTCATCTGATCTGACTGCGCATAGCTGTGCCTGACTCATCTGATTTAATCTGACACTACGAAAGCGACTGCAGAATTGTGCCTGACTTGACTGACACTGAGTGACACTGACTCATTTGATCTGACATTGCGCGACTGAGTGACTTATGTGGTCTGACACTGCATTGCTGACACCTGCTGCCCGGCTTACCTGCGGCAGGAACACGAGTTCCAGACATCGCTTGACCAAGAATCGCTTCCGAATTCGCATCAGCCTGGGAAAGTTGAGCTCATAGCAGAGAGTCGGCGTCATCATGAAGTAGTACAGGTTGCCAGAGTCAGGTTCTCCGGGTAGCACAGCAGGGAGGACCGGCTGGAGGACCCCTCTGGCCACCGCAGCCGCTCGCTGCCGCCGTCCCCGTCGGCCCCAGCCTCCGCTGAGCACGGAGGCGATGCTCTTGTTCCGCTGAGCTCTGAGCGCTTGTTGAGCTGCAGTTTGGCGCTCCAGACGCACCAGGAGTTCATGTCCCGGTAGGACCACA
>NIVC01002567.1:142500-161186 GCA_002269645.1 Macrostomum lignano | reverse complement strand
GAGAGAGGAGGGGTGAGGAGGAGGCTGAGAGAGGAGGGTGAGAGAGGAGGGCTGAGAGAGGAGGGTGAGAGAGAGGGTGAGAGAGGAGGGGTGGAGAGGAGGGGTGAGAGAGGAGGGGTGAGAGAGGAGGGGTGAGAGAGGAGGGCTGAGAGAGGAGGGGTGAGAGGGGAGGGGTGAGAGAGGAGGGGTGGCGTTTGGGTTGAGAGGGTAGGGTGAGAGTGTAGTGAGACTGTGGAGATTAGATGATCAGAGTGGAACATTCAGACTAATTAAAAAGTGATTGCGGGCAAACCTACCAAATCATAGGGCTGACAAATTAAAAAAGTGATTGCGGGCAAACCTACCAAATCATGGGGCTGACAAATTAAAAAGTGATTGCGGGCAAACCTACAAATCATGGGGCTGACAAATTAAAAAGTGATTGCGGGCAAACCTACCAAATCATGGGCTGACAAATTAAAAAGTGATTGCGGGCAAACCTACCAAATCATGGGGCTGACAAATTAAAAAAGTGATTGCGGGCAAAACTACCAAATCATGGGCTGACAAATTAAAAAAGTGATTGCGGGCAAAACTACCAAATCATGGGGCTGACAAATTAAAAAAGTGATTGCGGGCAAAACTACCAAATCATGGGGCTGACAGGGTAACCGGTGCGAGAATTGCCTGCGCTCTGCAATGCTTGCAGAAGACAGCTCCAGCAAGCGCAGGCCAGAAGCATGGCTCACGGAATAAATTCTACAAATTCTACAAAAGCAAACTTCTAACTGCTTTCTATTTCCGGTCGTGATCGCAGATAATGAAGTTTAGCAGGCTGGTGGGTGAGCCCAGTTGCGGTATCTGCTTCCCTCTCTAGGGGACTGCTCAGGTTTCATGGCATGAGTGCTCCTGTCAGTCGTGTAGCCGCATAAAAATGATAGGCAAAATTACACATATTTAATTGCCTTAATACCGCGCGCAGCCATTGTACTCGTAGGTAACGAGCCCGCTCGCTAACAATTCCGGAAGTTTTCTAGGAAATGATCCTCCGAGGGCTTCCGTGAGGCCTGCATTTTATTGCAGTGAGAGAATAAGATTTTATTGCACAGCAGGGGTGTCCATCCAATTTTCAATTGTTCCTGGAGCCTGTCAAAGACCTTTCTGATAAAAACTCGGTTCAGCTGTCCTTGATGTGGGGGACGGCGGTTTATCTAAGGATTAATAGAAGGCAATAAAGCGGGTGACTGGCACAAAAAACAGGATTGAATAGCCTCAGACATCCCGCCATTTTCACAATTACCCAATAATCCCCAAGCCAGGGACAGCTGGAGCATAGATCTGGAAGCAGTCAGAGAACTCCGCAGGATAGTGAGAATGCTTCGATTGACTTCAAATGAAACTACGAAACTTTATTTAATAGCTATTTCATCTGCGAGTTTCTGTCAACTATCGTGAATATGATCAGAGGCGTCGACATGGATTTATGTTTGGGCGGACAAAGCCAAGAATTCATGTACATGTACATGTACTAAATGACTAAATTCCTACATGTACATTATTTTTAGTATCGATATCGTCAGCACTCATTTTGGCGCCGCTGGCCCTCATATTGGCGCCGCTGGCCCTCATTTTGGCGCCGCTGGCCCTCATTTTGGCGCCGCTGGCCCTCATTTTGGCGCCGCTGGCCCTCATTTTGGCGCCGCAGGACCTCATTTTGGCGCCGCTGGCGCTATGTTTTGTCGCCCTGAAGCAAAATTGTTGATTTCCACAATGGGTCACAAGGTGGGGTGGGGGGGACAAAGCATTGGTATGTCCCCCCCGTCGCCCCCGGTGGCAACGCCCCTGAATATGCTGATTGGTAAAAGTTATCCCATAACGCGATGGAGTTGCCGGTCCAGACTCTTCTGTCTTCTAATCTCCATGGTCCAGCTCAGAGTCTTTCACCCTTCATCACGCAGTTAGCAGATCTGCGGCTTGAATTCCCAGTCAGATCTGGGAGTTATGGGAGGGGGGCTCTCAGTTCGTTAATAAGCGGTGAGGTTTATGGCCGCTGACGCGAGCCGCTGTCCCACCCACAGAGGCACAATAAATCCCTTCATTTTCTCTTGGCCCTCCCGTCGGCTTTCTTTAATGAACGGAGAGCTGGGGAGCGGAGAGGATCTTAGCTGTCTCAAAAAAGTCATCGCTAAAGTAGCAATTCAGATGACTTTGAGCTGTACTCAAAACTGAATCTATATACATGCACACACACATATATAAATATTCCCACCTTGGAAGAATTTTCACAACAAAGAAATAACGCGCTCTGTATATAAGAATCCCATTTCCTGTTGCCCGCAGGTTCTCTCCCAGCTTCTCAAGCCTCAAACAGGAAGTGACCACCTGAAATCCTCACCAGGGAGCTGGGATTGGCCATTCCTGACCTCTCTTTTAAGTTATTTTCCTATTAAAACTGGCCATTGTGAATGGCAGCACAGAATCAGTTTACAATTCAAGGAAGGCATCAGTCTGAACCGCGCGAGCCTGGTGATATATTTGACAGTCAAACAATTGGCCATTTCTTTTGCCGAGTGTTTCCTGCGCGCCATCCAGCAGCTACCAGTGCAAGTTCGTGAAATATTCAAATTGTGTGCGCAAACACGCCGGGCCTCCCAGCCAAGCAGCGGTCAGTCCCGGCTTGGAGAAATATTGAGCTGGGATAAGGGAAACTCACAGGGCCGGCCCTCCCTGTTAAACTGTTGTGACAGAACCGAGTTTGTTCTGCGGGTTGGCCAAGCAACTTTCAATTTCTTTTTACAGTTTTTTCTTGGGATTTGATTCCACCGTGTGTGAGTGCTGGTGTTCCCGCTTCCCCGTGCTACCAGCCATCCAGACAATGAATGGAACAGGTTTCAGTCCTCTGCATGCAGTTCTCCCTACCTTAGAACACTGTCTACTCTCCAGGCTACTTCCTTGTCTACTTCACTGTCTACTCCCCAGTCTACTTCTCTGTCTACTTCCCTGTCTACTCCCCAATCTACTTCTCTGTCTACTTCCCTATCTACTGTTCTGTCTACTTCCCCGTCTACTTCCCAGTCTACGTCCTTCTCTACTTCCCTGTCTACTCCCAATCTACTTCCCTGTATACTGCTATGTCTACTTCCTAGTCTACTTTTCAGTCTACTTGCTAATCTACTTATATGGATATCTACTCTACCTTACTGTCTACTCCACAGCCTACCCCACTGTCTCTCTACCCTACTATCTACTTTCCTCTCAACTTCCCTGCCAACTCCACTATCACAGACACGTTTAACCCATACAGAACTGCTCAGCCCGAGTCAGCCGACAGCTTAATTAATAATTTCTATGAAAGCGAGAAGGAGTCTTGCAGCAATGAATTTATCCAACTCACTTCGCACTCAATATTCCCAAATGTTTGCTCATTCTCCTTCTTTCCGCAGTTTTTTGCCGCCGCCCCAGACTCTCAGCGCCATCTACTCAACTTGAGAAGGCAGGTGATAAAAAACACTATAAGAGGGACAGAGCCAGGCAATGCGACAAGCGGCTGGGAGAATCGATGTGCCCAGTCTGTTGACATTTCGCCTTTAATATTGACTCAAAACGCAAGCAAATTTCGTTAGATGACAAACTTAAAGAAAGACAGAAAGAAAGAAAGTGGAAAGTTTTTCTGCAAGGGAAATTTGGCGTGAGATGATGACAAATAAGCTCATAGCCAGCGGCTTTTGTATGCTTTTCATTCAATGAAACTTTAAATAAAAAGAGACTGCAATATTCATAGCTGCACTACTGCTGTCAGTAGACTAATCAGCCCAAGCACTATTATTTGTAAATAATCTTTGCACTCTTTGAAAGGAGTTTTCCAGAAAAAAAATGTTCAAACAAGTTTAAAGCAGAGCTACAGGCCAATCGTGTGACAATTGGGCACTGTTTTGAACGGATTCTACAGTGCATCTGAGTATATTAATAAAAGTACATTTTTAAGAGCACGCTCCCTCCCACTTCTCTGCTGCCACTGCTTGGAGAATCACAGGCCAAATTGCTTTCACAAGCAAGCCAACAATTAAACAATAAAGAAATATAGAATTTCATTTATTACTTGCCGGGTCAGTAAAAATGGCGAGAACAAAATTGCATAGAATGAAATGTTAAACTGCTAGATACTACAGAAAACGTTTGCATTACGTTGGCACTACGTTGGCAAGGCTTCATCAGAGGCTGGGGCTAAAGGGGGAGGGTTGAAGATTCCTCTGATGCACAGCCCTGCCCTCTGGGTGAGACCTGCGTGAGCCACAGCCACTGACCTGCCCGCCCGCTGCTATTGGCGATGAAGGAGAGAGGCTGGGCGAAGAGGTAGGGGGGGGGGTACGTGGGTCATAATGCAGCTCTATAGAGAAAGAAAATGAAAGAACTTGAAAGGAGAATTGGAGTCTTGCGGTGGACTTGAACTTTAAAAGCATTTGGTGTGCTACCAGCAGTAGCATCGTTATTAAACAGTTTCAAGCAGTCCCGCGCACTGCACTGGTGGCTGCGAACTGCACTAAAGAGATGCCAGCCAGCAGCTGAAATATTTCTCCGAATCTCTGCTTGCTTCCGGGTCTCCGGTAGCATTTTGAGAAAAATTGCTTAAAAACTTCACTATTAATCTCATTCCAGTGTAGCCTTCTTCTGCTTTAGTGGTCCATGAATCCGTTTCTTCCCTTGTGTTATCGCGATCCAGTCCAGATTCTCTCCCCCTCCCTATCTCTCGCCCATCTCCCCCTCTCCCATTCTCTCCCCCTCTCTCGTCTCTCCCATTCTCTTCCCTCTCTCGTCTCTTCCATTCTCTCCCCCTCTCTCGTCTCTCCCATTCTCTCCCCTCTCCCCTCTCTCGTCTCTCCCCTCGCTCGTCTCTCCCCTCTCCCCTCTCTCGTCTCTCCCCTCGCTCGTCTCTCCCATTCTCTCCCCCTCTCTCGTCTCTCCCCTCGCTCGTCTCTCCCATTCTCTCCCCTCTCCCCTCTCTCGTCTCTCCCCTCGCTCGTCTCTCCCATTCTCTCCCCCTCTCTCGTCTCTCCCATTCTCTCCCCCTCGCTCGTCTCTCCCATTCTCTCCCCCTCTCTCGTCTCTCCCCTCTCCCCTCTCTCGTCTCTCCCATTCTCTCCCCCTCTCTCGTCTCTCCCATTCTCTCCCCTCTCCCCTCTCTCGTCTCTCCCCTCGCTCGTCTCTCCCATTCTCTCCCCCTCTCTCGTCTCTCCCATTCTCTCCCCCTCTCTCGTCTCTCCCATTCTCTCCCCTCTCTCGTCTCTCCCCTCGCTCGTCTCTCCCATTCTCTCCCCCTCTCTCGTCTCTCCCATTCTCTCCCCTCTCCCCTCTCTCGTCTCTCCCCTCGCTCGTCTCTCCCATTCTCTCCCCTCTCCCCTCTCTCGTCTCTCCCCTCGCTCGTCTCTCCCATTCTCTCCCCCTCTCTCGTCTCTCCCCTCTCCCCTCTCTCGTCTCTCCCATTCTCTCCCCCTCTCTCGTCTCTCCCATTCTCTCCCCCTCTCTCTCGTCTCTCCCATTCTCTCCCCTCTCTCGTCTCTCCCCTCGCTCGTCTCTCCCATTCTCTCCCCCTCTCTCGTCTCTCCCATTCTCTCCCCTCTCCCCTCTCTCGTCTCTCCCCTCTCTCGTCTCTCCCCTCGCTCGTCTCTCCCATTCTCTCCCCCTCTCTCGTCTCTCCCCTCGCTCGTCTCTCCCATTCTCTCCCCCTCTCTCGTCTCTCCCATTCTCTCCCCTCTCTCGTCTCTCCCCTCGCTCGTCTCTCCCATTCTCTCCCCCTCTCTCATCTCTCCCATTCTCTCCCCCTCTCTCGTCTCTCCCATTCTCTCCCCCTCTCTCGTCTCTTCCATTCTCTCCCCCTCTCTCGTCTCTCCCATTCTCTCCCTCTCCCCTCTCCCATTCTCTCCCCTCGCTCGTCTCTCCCATTCTCTCCCCCTCTCTCGTCTCTCCCATTCTCTCCCCCTCTCTCGTCTCTCCCCTCTCTCGTCTCTCCCATTCTCTCCCCCTCGCTCGTCTCTCCCATTCTCTCCCCCTCTCTCGTCTCTCCCATTCTCTCCCCTCTCCCCTCTCCCATTCTCTCCCCCTCGCTCGTCTCTCCCATTCTCTCCCCCTCTCTCGTCTCTCCCATTCTCTCCCCTCTCCCCTCTCTCGTCTCTCCCCTTGCTCGTCTCTCCCATTCTCCGCCTCTCTCTCGCCCTCTCTCTCCACCCTCTCTATTCCCTATCTCTTCCCCTCTCTCAACCTTATCCATATTTGAGGCCCCCTCGGTTGAGGCCAAACTGCAGCGAACGCGCCGACTATCCGGTGCATCCATGCATTGCATGCACTATGAAGCGAATCTATCTATAAACTGTTTGACAAATTACGAACCACATAAAGTAAAAAATAGCGACAGACAAAAACTGAGAGCAAACGATCAGAAAGATTAAAAACGAAAAAGTGAGAGATTGAAAGAGACGGTGAAAGATAGGAAGAGAGACAGTGAGATATAGAAGGAGAGACAGTGAGATATAGAAGGAGAGACAGTGAGATATAGAAGGAGAGACAGTGAGATATAGAAGGAGAGACAGTGAGAGATAGAAAGAGAGACAGAGAAAGATAGGAAGAGAGACAGTGAGAGATAGAAAGAGAGACATAGAATGATAGGAAGAGAGCCAGTGAGAGATAGAAAGATAGACAGTGAGATAGAGAGACAGTGAGAGATAGAAAGAGAGACAGTGAGAGATAGAGAGACAGTGAGAGATAGAAAGAGAGACAGTGAGATATAGAGAGACAGTGAGAGATAGAAAGAGAGACAGAGAAAGATAGAAGGAGAGACAGTGAGAGATAGAAGGAGAGACAGTGAGAGATAGAAGGAGAGACAGTGAGAGATAGAGAGACAGTGAGAGATAGAAAGAGAGACAGTGAGATATAGAGAGACAGTGAGAGATAGAAAGAGAGACAGTGAGAGATAGAAAGAGAGACAGTGAGATATAGAAGGAGAGACAGTGAGAGATAGAGAGACAGTGAGATATAGAGAGACAGTGAGAGATAGAAAGAGAGACAGAGAAAGATAGGAAGAGAGGCAGTGAGAGATAGAAAGAGAGACATAGAATGATAGGAAGAGAGACAGTGAGAGATAGAAGGAGAGACAGTGAGAGATAGAAGGAGAGACAGTGAGAGATAGAAGGAGAGACAGTGAGAGATAGAAGGAGAGACAGTGAGATATAGAAAGAGAGACAGTGAGAGATAGAAAGAGAGACATAGAATGATAGGAAGAGAGACAGTGAGAGATAGAAGGAGAGACAGTGAGATATAGAAGGAGAGACAGTGAGATATAGAAGGAGAGACAGTGAGATATAGAAAGAGAGACAGTGAGAGATAGAAGGAGAGACAGTGAGAGATAGAAGGAGAGACAGTGAGATATAGAAGGAGAGACAGTGAGAGATAGAAGGAGAGACAGTGAGAGATAGAAGGAGAGACAGTGAGAGATAGAAGGAGAGACAGTGAGATATAGAAAGAGAGACAGTGAGAGATAGAAAGAGAGACATAGAATGATAGGAAGAGAGACAGTGAGAGATAGAAGGAGAGACAGTGAGATATAGAAGGAGAGACAGTGAGATATAGAAGGAGAGACAGTGAGATATAGAAAGAGAGACAGTGAGAGATAGAAGGAGAGACAGTGAGAGATAGAAGGAGAGACAGTGAGATATAGAAGGAGAGACAGTGAGAGATAGAAGGAGAGACAGTGAGAGATAGAAGGAGAGACAGTGAGAGATAGAAGGAGAGACAGTGAGATATAGAAAGAGAGACAGTGAGAGATAGAAAGAGAGACATAGAATGATAGGAAGAGAGACAGTGAGAGATAGAAGGAGAGACAGTGAGATATAGAAGGAGAGACAGTGAGAGATAGAAGGAGAGACAGTGAGAGATAGAAGGAGAGACAGTGAGATATAGAAGGAGAGACAGTGAGAGATAGAAGGAGAGACAGTGAGATATAGAAAGAGAGACAGTGAGAGATAGAGAGACAGTGAGAGATAGAGAGACAGTGAGAGATAGAGAGACAGTGAGAGACATGGAGAGACGCCCCGCGTAGGTCCTACGAATACTACCCGAGTTTTGAACTTTTCAACCAAAGCTGCTCAGCACGAGCGCTGCAAAGCCGCCACCCCACAATCTTAAATAAACAGCTCAGTGCTTTGAGTATGGAGCAGCTTATAGCAAGATACACACTCATCACTGAAGTGGCGGGGGTGGTCCATCCAGTATGGTCACGCATGCATGCTATGGCGCATTTTTGAGTCCTAAAGCTGGTGAATGTAAGTGTAGTTAACGGCTCATCTCATAAAACGGTCGTTCATAACAATTCTCATGAAACGGTCATTCATAACTATAGTTCTCATGAAACGGTCATTTATAACAAATCTCATGAAACGGTCATTCATAACCATTTTCATGAAACGGTCATTCATAACAATCTCATGAAACGGTCATTCATACAAATTCTCATGAAACGGTCATTCATACAAATTCTCATGAAACGGTCATTCAAAAAAATTCTCATGAAACGGTAATTCATACGAATTCTCATGAAACGATCATTCATACAAATTCTCATGAAACGGTCATTTATACAAATTCTCATGAAACGGTAATTCATAACAAATCTCATGAAACGGTCATTCATACAAATTCTCATGAAACGGTAATTTATAACAAATCTCATGAAACGGTCATTCATACAAATTCTCATGAAACGGTCATTCAAAAAAATTCTCATGAAACGGTCATTCATACAAATTCTCATGAAACGGTCAAGGGTCATAATGCAGTGAGTCAAGTATTACAGCCTCCTCTGGTAATATTTATAAACGACAGCTGACAGACTATAAATAGCTTGGCTAGAAGAAATTTATTTAGAAAAAAATAATCATTTGTCGTACACAAAAAAAGATGTTTTTAGGCGGGTGCGTGTCGAGTTCTGCCAAATAAACAAAAAACATTATTCTAAAAACAGGCACAACTGAAGCATGCTCCGGAGAACGCACAGCACTGAATGGGCTTTTGCCATAGACAAACTGGACACCACTAGCACTGAACGCTCTGGCGACACCATTCAACTGTTCATACCGATTGACACAAAAGTTGAAAAGAGAAGCCTTATTGAGATCAACAAGTTGCAGTGAAGGTGCAAAATGAAATAATAAAATAAAATTATGGAATGTGTATAAAAACTGATTTCAGGCCTAATATATTTTTAGAAAAATATGAGTAAAAATCTGAAATATGATGGCCCGATTGTTTGCCCAAATAGGGGAGCTTAAAAATCCAATAGCATGGACTACAGTTGTTCATTAAGCTAGGAAAATTATTGTAGAACTTATGGAATATTGTCATTCAGAATCAACAGCTCCTGCCCTAGGGAAAAATAAAATGCATAGAAATAACAGCAACAGACACGATGGTAATATTGACAGGAAGAAGAGCTCCGATAATTAATTTAAAACGATTTTAACAGAATACGGGTGTTGCCACTTCAACTGAGATCGCTGCATCCGAGGGTCATTACTAGAAAGAAGAGCTATTATTGTATTCGTAACTTTAATAGGGTAGCGATTGAAATATTGAGATTGATTTTTATTAAGTTTTGAGTTAGTAATGCCGCGTGTGCGTACAGTCCGAATGTACATAGCTCAGATTACATCTTCAATGTACATGACAAAAATGAATATCTTAGCTGTTTCTAAAAATAGCACAGTATGCACCCTAGGTGTACATACACCCTGTTTCTAAAAATAGCAACCTTGGGTGTAAACTACACCGTTGCTAAAAATAGCATTGTGTGCATCTTGGGTGTACACTTATCCCGTTTCTAAAAATAGCCCAGAGTACACTCTGACTGTAATTTCCTTCCGCCGCTATAAGTCAAATGTTAATATTCACACCACCTCTAAAGCCAAACGACGGGCAGGAGCGACACGCGCAGGGCGCGGCAATTAGCGAGTCAGTCGAACCGAATGGCAGTCACGAAAAGACACAAGGAAACAGTAACTGGCACAGAGAAAAATCATTTAAGCGACTTGACGCTGCACCTTGGACACGAAGCCCCAGGAGCTGACGACGCCGCGGTGGCGGTAGCTGGTGGTGATCCGCGCCAGCCAGCCAGGCTGCCAGCCTGTGGCATCGGCGGCGCCCAGCACTCCGCCAAAAATGTCGCGCAGACGGTCGGCTGGCAGGGGATCGGCGGGGTCGCTGTGCACCAGCACCTGCAGCCTGTTAGCTGACGCGAACTCGCGCAGCCGACTGGGAGCTGTGCAGGCAGCCTGGCGATTGATTGATGATGTGGAAAAGCTGAGATGAGTTAACAGAGCCAAAAAAATTGTAAAAAATGTAAAATCCAACCTAAAACGTGAAAGACCGATAAAAATGGGCTCCATTCCAGGAAATCAGATGCGAATCGAATACCATTCCAGGAAATCAGACGAGAATCGAATGCCATTCCAGGAAATCAGATGCGACTCAATACCATTCCAAGAAATCAGATGCGAATCGAATACCATTCCAAGAAATCAGATGCGAATCGAATACCATTCCAGGAAATCAGAAGATGTGAATCGAATACCATTCCAGGAAATCAGACGAATCGAATGCCATTCCAGGAAATTACATTAAATTACAGGAAATGGGATTACAACTAAACCACATTCTAAGAAACGAGATGCCACCAGGACCAGCAGCAGCTGTCCCAAGCTTCACCTGAGCAGACAGCTGGTAGATGCTGGGCTTTTCCGCCGCCCAGTCGTACAGCTGCTCCAGCAGGTCGGAATCCACATCGGCGAGGCCCAGACTGCCAACAACATCGGCAGCCCGGAGCTCCTCCAACTCCGCCCAGATCGGCTTGACTTCATCCAGCAGCGGTGGCTGCGGGCCGGAGCTGACGAGGCTCAGCACAACGCCGTCGCAGTCTTCAGCTGCCAGGCTGGCCAGCGCAGTTTCCACGGCGTCGCTGACGGCGCCGCGCCAGTAGGTGTCGATGTACACCGTCAGCTTGATATAGATGCGCAGCTCTTCCCGATCATCCAGCATGGCTTGGCGCTGCGCCATGTCCAGCTGCTTCTGGACTGGGCAGGTCACCCGCAGCTGATCAGTGTACTGCAGCGAGTGCTGCTCTGTCTGAGCATTCAGCCAGCCATTGAACAAGCAGCGGATGCTGTCCAGTATCTGATCGATTGATGGGCCACATATTTAGAGTATTATAAGCAACATTTAGACAATATAATCTTGAATAAATATCCTCAATGATGCGATGATGAGGCTATTTACTTTATAAATATAAAACAAAGGTGGCCTTTACACTAGAAAATTCAGGCATATTTTTGCCTCTCACTAAGAATTTTGGCATATACTTGGCATATCGAATTTTTTGGTTCAACATTGGCTAATAAAATTGGTATACAGTTAGGGTTTGGCATATCTAGTATATAGCAAAAAAAGTTTATAGAGTTCAGTAAATTCTTTTGTTTCCAAAAAAATCTATTGTAAAAAAGTTGACATACAAGCAACTTTAATTTATTTGATATAATTTTTTCAAATTTATATCAGCATATAATTGAAGAAACTTGAGTTTTCATTCTAGCAAATGCCTAGCATAATATATAGACTAAGTTTAGGGCAGAGATTATAGTTTTAAGCAAATATTTAAATTAATACCTTAATATACTTTAGCTTAAACTAAATAAAAAGTACAAATACTTAATTCAATAATTTGCTTTCATCACTAATAAATCAAGTTTAACAAGTATTAAACAAGCATAAAACAATTATGGGCAATCCTCTAGTCTAGTGTGTTTAATCCTAATCCTCTAAACTAGAGGATTGCCTAATTATGTTTATAAAAAACTTTTAAGTTAATAAAATTCAATTAGGAGTGATAAAACGGAAATTCTCTTTTAGTTTATTTTTTTAACAGCAACACATTGCATTGGTTATGCAATAAAATATTTAACACTGATTTTCTCTTTCAAAATTTGCCTTATGAGAAAAGCCCATACATATAAGCTATCTACAAATGCCAGTCAACGAAAAATTTGTTAGACATCCCAGTAAATTGCATGACTAAAAACTCAAAATTTAACTCAGCGTTCATACCTCCTCACTTGCTGGCAAAGCCGTCAAAGGTCTCTTTTTCAGACGGTTCCAATTAAGAATGTTTCCTGTCTCAAACACGATAGAGCGACACTTTGGAAGAATGGGAATGTCATTCATATTTGTTACTAATGTTTTTTAACCCACTTTTCTTGATATAAGTCAATCTTATTTAAAGAAGTTCAACAAGAGACAAAGTGCCACCGAGCAGCTAACTGCTAGCGCCTAGACGGATTAGATGTTCATGTTCGTAGAAATTTTTCCTTTTAAATAGTTTTACCCCAAGAATTTAGGTAAAACAAAAGTTTTTTGTAGCAGCAATTTTTGCTTTAAAGTTTTTCTAAAAATTAAAACAATTTTTGTAACAGTTATAAAAATAAATTTGAAATTTGACAAACTTATGAAGAAACATATTATTTGACCTCGTAACTAATTTGTCCCCTGTGTCGGCAGGAGATTTCGTTTATTTCTATTCCAGCAAGATTTTATGTCAAGATGTGTTGGTTTTAATCAAATAGATATTCGCCCTGAAAGTCCTTATGTGAGGAGAATTTTTTATTGTATAAATAACGAGCATATTATTTCTCTGTATTTCGCTCGTATTATCATAACTATAGCATTGCTGTAAGTAAAGACGTTGCCACTAGGTATAGAACTAAATCGGACAAACAAACAAAAAGGTACCAACTTGACAGTTCAGCTACGGTATATTCACAACAGACTATTTACAGCTATTAAGAGCAATTTGCTTAGAAAAACAAAAATAATGCAGTACTCGTATATTTTCAGCTAAGTTATATTTGCCCAAGATAATCTTACTGCGTTAGAAGTTTCAGCAAAGTTGAGCATAAGTTAATCCAATTCATAAAGTCTCAAAGGCGACTAATATGAAGCCTTCTCGCGCTAAAAAGCTGATTATTTCTGGATTAGTATAAAGCCAAAGAGCAAATTGCTGTGTAGCTCCCGCGACGACCTCTGGATTAAGTTAATTAAGTACGAGGTATATTGTAACACGATCGGGATAAAAATAGCTTTAGCAGCTCGAGAAAGAAAGCACAAAAGATTTGGCTCACGGATCACACTCCACTACTCCTGTGGCATCACTCAAAAATTGGAATGGGTATGTGATTGTGAAGCCGCAAATTCATTTACAGACAGACATTGTACAGTCGAGTTGATATATTGCATAGAGATAGAGATTGCATAGAGATAGAGATTGCATAGAGATAGAGATTGCATAGAGATAGAGATTGCATAGAGATAGAGATTGCATAGAGATAGAGGTTGCATAAGAGATTGCATAGAGATGGAGATTGCATAGAGATAGAGATTGCATAGAGATAGAGATTGCATAGAGATAGAGATTGCATAGAGATAGAGATTGCATAGAGATAGAGATTGCATAGAGATAGAGATTGCATAGAGATAGAGGTTGCATAAGAGATTGCATAGAGATGGAGATTGCATAGAGATAGAGATTGCATAGAGATAGAGATTGCATAGAGATAGAGATTGCATAGAGATAGAGATTGCATAGAGATAGAGATTGCATAGAGATAGAGATTGCATAGAGATAGAGATTGCATAGAGATAGAGGTTGCATAAGAGATTGCATAGAGATGGAGATTGCATAGAGATAGAGATTGCATAGAGATAGAGATTGCATAGAGATAGAGATTGCATAGAGATAGAGATTGCATAGAGATAGAGATTGCATAGAGATAGAGATTGCATAGAGATAGAGATTGCATAGAGATAGAGATTGCATAGAGATAGAGATTGCATAGAGATAGAGATTGCATAGAGATAGAGATTGCATAGAGATAGAGATTGCATAGAGATAGAGATTGCATAGAGATAGAGATTGCATAGAGATAGAGATTGCATAGAGATAGAGATTGCATAGAGATAGAGATTGCATAGAGATAGAGATTGCATAGAGATTAAGATGAGCCAGACCAAGGCTGAAATCTCTGGCATCCCAGAGCCAGCTGCCTTCGGTGTTGAGTAACGCAGACCCAATAATGATCTGCATCCATTTCCTCAAGTCCCCAGTGCTCATGTTCCTCAATTTTATCAAAAAAATCAGCGCAATGCGAAGGCCTGTGCACTAAAGATTCAGGCCGGTTCACATGATGAAGTACTCATCGGTACTACAGCTTATAAATATGAGGGTTTTTGAGTATGCGATCCCATTTAAGAATAACTGAGCGCCCAGGATATCTGGAGTAGAAGTCCATAGCACGAAACTGCAACAGGAAAGGAGACACGAGAGGGGGAAATCGAAGCACGAGCTGACAGCAGCTCGATTCGATTGTCTGGGAGGGGGGGGCGGACTTGGGAATAATGAATGGCATTCGGCTTGTAATCAAATTGATTATGAAATCGATTCCGGGCCTCGGATAATTTCTGCTGAAAGTGAAATTTAATTTTGCGAATAAAAGCTGCCGACCGTCTGTGCGCAGCGGACGCGCAGATTGGAGCTTCAGGAGCTTCTGACAGTCTGACATCCCAACAGTCTGACAGTCTGACATCCCAACAGTCTGACAGTCTGACAGTCTGACATCCAAAGAGTCTGACAGTCTGACAGTCTGACATCCCAACAGTCTGACAGTCCGACAGTCTGACAGTCTGACATCCAAACAGTCTGACAGTCTGACAGCCCAACAGTCTAACAGTCCGACAGTCTGACATTCTGACAGTCTGACATTCTGACCGTCTGACATTCTGACATTCTGACATTCTGACAGTCTGATATTCTGACAGTCTGACATTCTGACAGTCTGACATTCTGACAGTCTGACAGTCTGACATTCTGACAGTCTGACATTCTGACAGTCTGACATTCTGACAGTCTGACATTCTGACAGTCTGACATTCTGACAGTCTGACATTCTGACAGTCTGACATTCTGACAGTCTGACATTCTGACAGTCTGACATTCTGACAGTCTGACATTCTGACAGTCTGACATTCTGACAGTCTGACATTCTGACAGTCTGACATTCTGACAGTCTGACATTCTGACATACTTCAGGCTGAGTTAGATAAACATTTAGGATTAGGAAATAGCAGTTAGTTAGTGCTTTGCATCGAGCAATCAGGGTCAACTTTCGGAGGTAGTTGAGTTACTGACTGATTGGCTGATGAAGCTGGATACCAGTGCAGCTTTCGGTTTTCGGAATCTGGTTGCCGGCCTGAACTTTGAACTTTCAGAAAATTAGTAGGAAAACAATTAAAGCAAATAAAGCTATTGAAGCATGGCTTGAAGTTGACGGCTTGAATGACATCTTTACTTTAAGCCGAATATGCAGTCACTTCTGTTTTATTTCTCATTTATTTGAGCATCTTGATCCAGGTTCACTGAGATTGCAGGAATTTCTACTTTCAGTTCTGTCTGTCTGGTTGGTGAAGGTTCCTGTGAAATAAAACAAAGGAATAGTTGGGATGTACACTTTCACGACTCTAATGTACACTGCAAAGACTAGTGTAGGGCTCTAATGACCAATGTATGACTCAAATGACTAATGCATGGCGCTAATGACCAATGCATGATTCTAATGACCATGGCATGACTCTAATGACCAATGCATGACTCTAATGACCAATGCATGACTCTAATGACCAATGCATGACTCTAATGACCAATTCATGACTCTAATGACCCATGCGTGACGCTAATGACCGATGTATGACTCTAATGACCAATGCGTGACTCTAATGACTATAATGACTAATGCATGACTCTAATGACCAACGCGTGACTCTAATGACCAATGCGTGACTCTAATGGCCAATAAATGACTCTAAAGACCACTTTATGACTAAAATAACTAATGTCAGACTTTATAATGACTTTAAGGAGAAATATCGGGCTGTAGTGTCCACTTCCCCGGCTGCAATTTACACCTTTTGGACCCATTCCTACATCCGTCGTGAGCATCAAGAAGCCGCACACCTCGCCGAGTTCGTCCGCTGCAGCCGCTTGGCTCCCTGCCCGCTGCCGACTGCAGCCTTCCTGACTGTCAGGTGACTTCCATCGCCGGTGGGCGCTCCGAGGGCGCGGCCGTGGGTCCTCAGAGCCGGCGACTCCGGCTGCCTGCAGCGGCATCGCAGCAGCCTCCAGCAGTGCCGCCTGTACTCCGAGCTGATGCAGAACAGGCAGCAAGGATTCACAACACTGTTGGCGTACCCCAGCACCAGGGTGCCGAACTGGATGAGGTACATCCGCTTGCTGGTCTCGCCATCGTTGGACTCATCCTCACCCATGTGCAGCCACAGGGTGAGACCGTGGTGCGGGCCCCAGCAGATCAGGAAAGCCGCCAGCAGAGCCAAAAACAGCCGAGCCGTCTGCAGCCTGCGGCACTGCCGATCAGCCTGCTGCGAGCTGCACGACAAAAATTTTAGCGACTTTTTTAAAGCACGAATGCTCAAGCCGCAGAAGGTGGCCATGGCAGCGGCGGGCACCAGGTAGAAGCAGATTAGCAGCGCCACCGTGTAGCTGCGCTTCAGCACCTTGTCGCCGTCTTCGTTACACACTTGCAGCATGAAGATGCCCATCACCTGCGCGGGTGGGGGAGTTTAGTATGCTCAGGCACTGTACTCACGTATGCTCACTGTGCTGACCTATGCTCACTGTGCTCACCTATGCTCACCGTGCTCACCTATGTTCACTGTGCTCACCTATGCTCACTGTGCTCACCTATGCTCACTGTGCTCACCAATGCTCACTGTGCTCACCTATGCTTACTGTGCTCACCTGTGCTCACTGTGCTCACCTAATGCTCACCGTGCTCACCACTATGCTCACTGTGCCTCACCTATGCTTACTGTGCTCACCTATGCTCACTGTGCTCACCTATGCTCACTGTGCTCACCTATGCTCACTGTGCTCACCAATGCACTGTGCTCACCAATGCTCACTGTGCTCACCTAATGCTTACTGTGCTCTATGCTCACTGTGCTCACCTGTGCTCACTGTGCTCACCTGTGCTCACTGTACTCACCTGTGCTCACTGTGCTCACCTATGCTCACTGTGCTCACCTGTGCTCACTGTGCTCATCGTGCTCACCTATGCTCACCACTGTGCTCACTGTGCTCACTGTGCTCACCTATTACTGGCTCACTATGCTCACTGTGCTCACCTGTGCTCACTGTACTCACCTATGCTCACCTATGCTCACTGTGCTCACCTGTGCTTTTGTGCTCAACCTGGCTCACCTATTCTCACTGATTTCCACCTAGGCTCAGACACAATACGCACACCTGTTCTACTCTGTAGCGATGCGACACGAGGTTCGGGCAGCACAGCAGCACAAGACAGGAGCCACACGCAGGCAATCCAGATGCCAATCCGTGGCCAGTGATGGACGCCCTGGCTTGGATGGGATGGCAGATCACCAAGTAGCGATACAGAGCCACCGAAGCCTGCGACCAGATGCTCACGGACATGAGACCGCCTTGGACAAACGGCACCAGCTTGCACATGACTCCGTCATAGCGCCAGTCGTACACCAGGATGAGCTGGGGGGCGAGTATGGTGCGCACACCATCAGCACCAGGATGTCAGCGATGGCCAGGTTCAGCAGCATGAAGGCGTTCTTCCTGGTTCGCATGCTGCCGACCAGGGCCACAGAGCAGACAATCAAGGCGTTCGCGGCCACCCCGAAGGCTAGAAGCAGAAGACCTGCCGCGGTCAGAGCCGGACTGGGCTTGAACCGACGCTTGTTGAATGGCAGCACCGCTTCCCAAGATTCGTAGCAGCTTGACCAGCACCTGGGCCAGCTCTAGCTCCTGCCGCTTCGCATCTGCCGCACTTGTCAGGCAGGCATTCCTGGCCGCTGGCGTGCGGCACAGCCTCGGTGAAATAGTCACGAACTCGGCTACGGACACCGACCGAGTGGACTGCGGCGACAGGACCAAGGACGGTGTTCTGGAACGCTGGCAGTAGCCACTGGCAGCATAGCCAGTCCTGGGGTGTCCTGGAGTTTTTAGGGGTGCTTGCGGTTTGGTTTTGATTGAAACTTGAGTATATTGGGGGTGATTTTTTCATCATGGCTTTGAGTTTGTTGCTTTGGGATAGAACATAGAAGTATATATTTTATGGCCTAGTACAATAAATATACTTAGGACTTGTGGCATGAGGGTAGGCGTGACTCTATGGCCTAGGGTATAGAGGTTTTGAGTTTATGGCATAGGGGTAAAGGTTTTGATTTTATGGTCTAGAGGTAGAGGTTTTGAGTTTATGGCGTGGGTAAAGGTTTTGAGTTTATGGTCTAGAGGTAGAGTTTTGAGTTTATGGCGTGGGTAAGGTTTTGAGTTTATGGTCTAGAGGTAGAGGTTTTGAGTTTATGGCATAGGGTAGAGGTTTTGAGTCTATAGGCCTAGGGGTAGAGGTTTTGAGTCTATGGGCCTAGGGTAGAGGTTTTGAGTCTATAGGCCTAGGGGTAGAGGTTTTGAGTTTATGGCATAGGAGTAGAGGGTTTGAGTTTATGGCCTAGGGATGGATGTTTGCATTCTATTGCTTGGGGTAGAGGCACAGTGTAAGGCTTATGAATGAAGGCTTGCA
>NIVC01002567.1:110000-137500 GCA_002269645.1 Macrostomum lignano | reverse complement strand
GTGAATGGGTAGGGAAGTGAGTGAATGCGTAAGGAAGTGAGTGTATGAGTAGGGAAGTAAGTGAATGGGTGGGTGAGTGAATGAGTGAATGAGTAGGTGAGTGAGTGTATGAGTAGGGAAGTGAGTGAGTGGGTAGGTGAGTGAGTGAATGGGTATGCGAGTAATTTAATTACTTGAAACCTACCCAGTCGAGCTATTTATAGCTTTCCTGCGAATTGCATTCAAGTCCCTTTTCAGTCTAAAGAAGTTTCACATCCTTTGTCTCTGACTAAAACATTTTTGTGAGCTCAGTGCTCGAGTCCTCATCAAGAGCTGCTCCTTCCATCCAGCTTTCAAGAAAGGCTTGAACGCAGTCCACTAATTGCAGGACTTCACCTGCTTCGGAGCTCTGAGTGCTGAGGAGGCAAGCAGCTAGCCCGAATCCCCTTTGTCGAAATTTGTTCCCATAGTTGAAGACTGCGAGACACCTGCTCATGCTTCAGATCATGCGGTCTCTCACCTTGGCACTCCAGTGTCTCCCCTTGGCACTCCAGTGTCTCTACTTGGCACTCCAGTGTCTCTACTTGGCACTCCAGTATCTCCCCTTGGCACTCCAGTGTCTTTCCTTGGCACTCCAGTGTCTCCCCTTGGCACTCCAGTGTCTCTACTTGGCACTCCAGTGTCTCCCCTTGGCACTCCAGTGTCTTTCCTTGGCACTCCAGTGTCTCCCCTTGGCACTCCAGTGTCTCTACTTGGCACTCCAGTGTCTCCCCTTGGCACTCCAGTGTATCTCCTTGGCACTCCAGTGTCTTCCCTTGGCACTCCAGTGTCTCTCCTTGGCACTCCAGTGTCTCCCCTTGGCACTCCAGTGTCTCCCCTTGGCACTCCAGTGTCTCTACTTGGCAACTCCAGTGTCTTCCCTTGGCACTCCAGTGTCTTCCCTTGGCACTCCAGTGTCTCTACTTGGCACTCCAGCGTCTCTACTTGGCACTCCAGTGTCTCTCCTACGCACTACACTTTCTCTCCTTGGCACTCCAGTGTCTTTCTTGGCACTTCTATTTGCTTACTTTTGCCATCTAGGAATCTTTGCCATTACTCAAGCATTCTGGAAACAGGAAATATCTAAGTCATCATGAGATTTTCTCCCAAAAAATAAATTGTCTCTTCGTGACCAGGACTTTCGTGGAATCATTGAGGAGCTTACATTGGGATATTGCCTGGGAAATCCGCTGGTAATTGCTTGCTCGCTTGGAGCGCTCTGATGGTTTCCTGGAACCCAAGCAGCTGTGCTGTCTACTCTGGATCAATATCGATATGTTGAGTAGAAGATATAACTGTGGCCCCAGTCACATGGCTGAACTGGCGACGAGGCCAAGCATTTGGAGACATGCAGATAGCTAAAAGAAACTACTATGATTAGAGAAGAGAGGAGATGGAGAGAAGGAGAGAAGAGAGATAAGAGAGGGAGCGGGACATACGTAGAGTGAGTAGACAGGGGAGAGAGTGAGTAGACAGGGGAGAGAGTGAGTAGACATGGGAGAGAGTGAGAATACAGGGGAGAGAGTAAGTAGACAGGGGAGAGAGTGAGAAGACAGGGGAGAGAGTAAGTAGACAGGGGAGAGAGTAAGTAGACAGGGGAGAGAGTGAGTAGACAGGGGAGAGAGTGAGTAAACAGGGGAGAGAGTGAGTAGACAGGTGAGAGGAGTAGACAGGGGAGAGAGTGAGTAGACAGGGGAGAGAGTGAGTAGACATGGGAGAGAGTGAGAAGACAGGGGAGAGAGTAAGTAGACAGGGGAGAGAGTGAGAAGACAGGGGAGAGAGTGAGTAGACAGGGGAGAGAGTAAGTAGACAGGGGAGAGAGTGAGTAGACAGGGGAGAGAGTAAGTAGACAGGGGAGAGAGTAAGTAGACAGGGGAGAGAGTGAGTAGACAGGGGAGAGAGTAAGTAGACAGGGGAGAGAGTGAGTAGACAGGGGAGAGAGTGGGTAGATAGTGGAGGGAGGGAGTAGACAGGGGAGAGAGTGAGAAGACAGGGGAGAGAGTGAGAAGACAGGGGAGAGAGTGAGAAGACAGGGGAGAGAGTGAGAAGACAGGGGAGGGAGGAGTGAAGCAAAATTTGCATTGAGACTGTCCTTAGTATGTGCATGCATCGCTCATATATCAAAACACACTCTTTGTCGCAATTTCTTAGAAAGTGGTTTATCGCCGGCCGGCACTCCAGTTAATCACCGAAGCGCCTTCGCCCTCCCATGCGCGGTCACCCCCGCAAGCAGCTCAAAGTGGGCGGCGGCGGGACAGGCAATGAAACGGGGAAATTCCGCGCACACACCAGCTTAATGGACAGGTCCAAAGAGAGAAAGGGGAGCAGAGGAGCGCCCGGGAACTTGGCTAAAACTGGGCGGGCATTCCAGGACCTCCCCTGCTCCCATTTTCTACTCTCGAGCGGCGCACATTTCGTCCGAATTTCTTCTATTTAATCTCGTTATCGCCAGCTGAGAGAGTGGGGTGCAGGATGCTCGGACGCTCGCTGATGATGCTTGACTTTCACTTTCTACTTTTCTGTTGTCTGCCAATTTTTAATTTGCTTTCACTACGTTGTTTTTCTGCTTATCTGCATCTGTCTGTCTGTCTGTCTGTCTGTCTGTCTGTCTGTCTGTCTGTCTGTCTGTCTGTCTGTCTGTCTGTCTGTCTGTCTGTCTGTCTGTCTGTCTGTCTGTCTGTCTGTCTGTCTGTCTGTCTGTCTGTCTGTCTGTCTGTCTGTCTGTCTGTCTGTCTGTCTGTCTGTCTGTCTGTCTGTCTGTCTGTCTGTCTGTCTGTCTGTCTGTCTGTCTGTCTGTCTGTCTGTCTGTCTGTCTGTCTGTCTGTCTGTCTGTCTGTCTGTCTGTCTGTCTGTCTGTCTGTCTGTCTGTCTGTCTGTCTGTCTGTCTGTCTGTCTGTCTGTCTGTCTGTCTGTCTGTCTGTCTGTCTGTCTGTCTGTCTGTCTGTCTGTCTGTCTGTCTGTCTGTCTGTCTGTCTGTCTGTCTGTCTGTCTGTCTGTCTGTCTGTCTGTCTGTCTGTCTGTCTGTCTGTCTGTCTGTCTGTCTGTCTGTCTGTCTGTCTGTCTGTCTGTCTGTCTGTCTGTCTGTCTGTCTGTCTGTCTGTCTGTCTGTCTGTCTGTCTGTCTGTCTGTCTGTCTGTCTGTCTGTCTGTCTGTCTGTCTGTCTGTCTGTCTGTCTGTCTGTCTATCTATCTGTCTGTCTGTCTGTCTGTCTGTCTGTCTGTCTGTCTGTCTGCCTGTCTGTCTGCCTGTCTGTCTGTCTGTCTGTCTGTCTGTGTGTCTGTCTGTCTGTCTGTCTGACTGACTGTCTGTCTGACTGTCTGTCTGTCTGTCTGTCTGTCTGCCTGTCTGCCTGTCTGTCTGCCTGTCTGCCTGTCTGTCTGTCTGCCTGTCTGTCTGTCTGTCTGTCTGTCTGTCTGTCTGTCTGTCTGTCTGTCTGTCTGTCTGTCTGTCTGTCTGTCTGTCTGTCTGTCTGTAGCAGCAGCAACCCGAAGCCTCAGACAGCGCTCTGGACTACAGTTCGAGCTGGAGCTCGGAGATTCTCTCTGGGATCGGTGAGATCAGAGATCCAACCCAGCAAGAGCTGCTGGCCAAAGATTTCGTTGGCAGTCAGCTGCGGGCGATGCTCGCTGCCGGAGACGCCAACGACGCTTGGCTCGTCGAGGCCACTCGGGAGACGGCGGCTGGCCTGGGCCGCAATGCCAGCCTGCGGGTGACGGCGGCGGCCGCCTGCGGCGAATCGAAGTCGCTCGGTAGAGTTGCCTACGCGAATTTCGGCAGTGAGCGGGACTTCGCCGACTTGCTGAGGGTGAGCGGCCTGCCCGACTGCTCCGGGCTAGTGCTGATGGCTCGGGTTGATGGCGGCGGCGGTGGCGCCTTCAAGGTGGCCAGGCGGGCTCGGCTCTGCCAGGCTGTCGGCTTGGTGTTTCTCGGCGACTCCGCGGAGGTCGCCGCGGCAGCGGCGGCTACCGAAGTTCTACCCACGGCAGCCATAGCCGATAAGTCCCGGGTTCGAGCCCTGTTTGTGGAATTCTCGGCAGTCAAGGGCAACGTCAGCCTGCCTGAGTGTCCGGCCAGCTGGAATTGCAGGCCGCACGAGTTTCTGGGGCCGTCGGACGAGCTGGGACCGTGAGTCGACGCTCGATGCGGTTGTAGCCAGGGACTGCTAGAATAGGGCAGCTGGATTGGAAATAAGCGAGTTTAAATTATTAATGACTGAGAGAAAGTGAAACCAGACGGCTGTTAATGAGGTACATGGAAGAGAGCAGGGAGGGAGAGAAGAGGTGGGGGAGAGGAGCGGGGAGGGAGAAAAAAGGTGAGGGAGAGGAGAGGTAAGGGAGAGGAGAGGTGAGGGAGAGGAGAGGGAGGGAGAGGAGAGGTGAGGGAGAGGAGAGGGAGGGAGAGGAGAGGTGAGGGAGAGGAGAGGGAGGGAGAGGAGAGGTGAGAAAGAGGAGAGGGAGGGAGAGGAGAGGTGAGAAAGAGGAGAGGAGGGAGAGGAGAGGGAGGAGAGGAGAGGTGAGGGAGAGGAGAGGGAGGAGAGGAGAGGGAGGGAGAGGAGAGGTGAGGGAGAGGAGAGGGAGGGAGAGGAGAGGTGAGGGAGTATCCATTTTCAATTCCGTTTTAAAAAGCAATAAACCAATAAAACTTCGCCCGGCTGAGCTGCACGGCAATAAATCAGTGTCAGCCGTGAGTCCTGCCTTCCGCTCTCCATGGGATCCTGGACTAGCTTCAAACTTTATTTACAACCCCATAGAAATCAGTCAGCCTCCTGCAGGGAACTGATAAATTGTTTTTTGCCTGCTCAACCTCCGCGCTAATCTCTCCCCCCCCCTGCAGCGCGGACCAGCTGCAGTGGCGGTGCCTGAGCAGTTTTTGAGTAATGAGGCTCGCCGCTCAACTGGTGATGCAGCGGATCCGGCTCGGGGATTCTGGAGGGAGAGGAAGTTAGCAAAGGGGAAATGGAGATTTCTTACGCCTGCTGAGTCTCCTGCTCGGCCCATCTCGCTTCCCACACCCTTACCTCGGCTCAGCTTCCCTCCTGAGCTGCTGCATCCTCTCTCCTCCCCTCCTCCTCTATGAGGCTCCTCTTTTAATCAGAAAGCACTCGCCTTGCATTCCTGGCACTTGGATTGAAGCTGGCCCTCTTTACCGAGAATAAGTTCGAGTGCGCCGGATTTTATGAGTGCATTTATATCAATGGGATTAATAATTGCATTCTCATAATTCCTATTTAATACATTAAAGTAGGTTTGGAGATATTGATATCGATTGTCTCTGATGTTTACTGTGAGAGTCTTTGCTATCTACTAGGAGAGTCCTTGATGTCTTCTGTGAGAGTCTTTGGGCCGTATGCAGAAAGCTCTGTCTAGGGTAGTCCGGTCTTGAAAAGCTAGTCTGGACTTGGATTTGGTATGCAGAAACGCAAAGTTAGACCGGTCTACTATAGACAGAACTAGGGTAGCTAGACCATAGACTATAGACTGAACTACCCAAGCCCGGACTAGCTAGTCTGGACTAGGCTTTATACATACGGCCCTTTGATTTCTTCTGTGAGAGTCTTTGATGTCTTCTGTGAGAGTCTTTGATGTCTTCTGTGCGAGTCTTTGATGTCTTCTGTGAGAGTCTTTGATGTCTTCTGTGAGAGTCTTTGATATCTTCTGTGAGAGTATTTGATGTATAAAACGTTTTTTTCAGTTCAGAGCACGCCATTCTGTTCTTGACTTACAGAAGTTGGGTTAGGGTTAGGGTTAGGGTTAGGGTTAGGGTTAGGGTTAGGGTTACACGCTTCTTCCGCCTCAACTCTGCCTGATGCAGGTGGCGACTTAAAAGGTTTTGAAGCGAAGGAGAGGAGGCGGGGACAGAAGGGATTTGGAGCCCATGGGAAGTGGTCACGAAGGGCTTCCCAGTCACGCTTTTTTCCCACAAAAATATTGCCAGCCTAAATGACAGATGGTCAGCCAGTGTTTATTGGCTCACCTCTCCCCCTCCCTCTCTCTCCTCTCGCCCTGCCTCCTCCCGTATGCGCTGAAGCGCAGGGATTTGGCTTTTTTCCAAGAAAAAAAACTTTGTTAGTCAAGGGCCACCTTCAATGATTGAAGATGACTGAACAGAGAATAGGACAAGAGGTAAGGGAAGGAGATGGCGGATGCAGAACGGCCTGCCAACTTGGCACCCTGCCGGGGCTTACTTCTTGCTGTATTTATTCAAATCTGTCCACAGCCAAAAAGTACAAAGAGTCTTGCTTCCGGTTATGGTATGCTTTGTATTTGATCGGTCAACTAACTGATTGGGGATCACATTTCTGATCAGCTACATGGGTCACTCGTCCAGATAGATATAAATATGCATGTATAGTGTAACTCGAGTGAAGGAGTAGAGGGAGAGAAAGGGGGAGAGGTAGAGAGAGAGGAGGGTAGAGGAAGAGAGGAGGGTAGAGGAAGAGAGGAGGGTAGAGGGAGAGAGGAGGGTAGAGGAAGAGAGGAGGGTAGAGGGAGCGAGGAGGGTAGAGGAAGAGAGGAGGGTAGAGGGAGAGAGGAGGGTAGAGGAAGAGAGGAGGGTAGAGGAAGAGAGGAGGGTAGAGGGAGAGAGGAGGGTAGAGGAAGAGAGGAGGGTAGAGGGAGAGAGGAGGGTAGAGGGAGAGAGGAGGGTAGAGGGAGAGAGGAGGGTAGAGGGAGAGAGGAGGGTAGAGGGAGAGAGGAGGATAGAGGGAGACAGAAGGGTAGAGGAAGAGAGGAGGGTAGAGGGTAGAGGGAGGGAGGATGGTAGAGGAAGAGAAGAGGGTAGAGGAAGAGAGGAGGGTAGAGGGTAGAGGGAGAGAAGAGGGTAGAGGGAGAGAGGAGGGTAGAGGGAGAGAGGAGGGTAGAGGGAGAGAGGAGGGTAGAGGGAGAGAGGAGGGTAGAGGGAGAGAGGAGGGTAGAGGGAGAGAGGAGGGTAGAGGGAGAGGGGAGGGTAGAGGGAGAGAGGAGGGTAGAGGAAGAGAGGAGGGTAGAGGGTAGAGGGAGAGAAGAGGGTAGAGGAAGAGAAGAGGGTAGAGGGAGAGAGGAGGGTAGAGGGAGAGAGGAGGGTAGAGGGAGAGAGGAGGGTAGAGGGAGTGAAGAGGGTAGAGGGAGAGAGGAGAGAAGAGGGAGAGAGGAGGTTAGAGGGAGAGAGGAGGGTAGAGGGAGAGAGGAGGGTAGAGGGAGAGGAAAAACGCAGCAATGGCAGTTCTGTATCGGATGGGTCCCTCAAAGCAAACACAAGCCAAGAACCGGACACTGCAGGCAGTCAAACAAAAAGGCACCAACTCTTCAAACAAAGTGCGTGAATTTACACACAGCACTGCCCAGTGCCAGTAGGCTTCACCCCAAACTCCAGCATCAGTTCAACATCAGTGAGATGCTGCAATCAATACGGATCGATTCCTGGCGGCTCTTCGCGCCAGTTTTTCCTGTGGCTCATTTCTGCGGCAGCAACACGCCAGGGCTCGAATATCGAAGCAGAGGGTCTGGCTATGCAGCCCAGTGCAGCCTGCTTAGAGACATGCGGATAGACAGGCAGACAGGCAGACAGATAAATAGATAAAACGCGTGCCGTATTGAGAGGCATGAGAGAAAGGAGACAGGGGGAAGAGAGCAGCAGAGAGGAGAGGAAGATCAGTTGCTATGCAGGGGCTTGGGGGTCAGGAAATCCGATATGGCAGTTTAGCAGCAGCAGCCCCAGCTGCTGGCACGCAGCGATGGCGCTTGATAAGGGGTCGGGGAGGGGGCCGGGAGGGCTTGAGCCGGGGGGGGGGGAGCTGTGTTCGAGCCAGCGGATCCGATCGATGTACTTTTTTGGGCTGCATAAGCTCTCGACAAGCTCAGAGCAGCATGGGACAATGCGAATGTATAGGCAGTCATATTGTGACCAAAAAAGCCAATTTCTAAGTAAAGGGGATTAGTAGTGAATGAGTCTTCTTGGCCATGCAACCTATGATCCCGTCTCGCAAAGCACAGGGTGTGGCCGAAGTCGCATCAAAGTCAGGAAATCCCGCCGATTAAAAATTTTCCCTATCGGTGATTTGGGCGCCTCTGGGATTTTTTTGGCGAGGAGAAAAGTCCAAATTAAAATTCAATCTCAAAAGCCGATTAGAAGACGGCGATTTTGATGAAAATAGCGACTTACGCATGACTTTCTACTCAATCAGTAGTGCGGCATGCTAACCTTGCTTCTTTTCTCCGATTATCAGTAGGAATGCCAAGCCATTTTCCCCCTTGATAATTTTCTTGCTGCGCCGGAAGGGAGCAACGCAGGCACACGAAATTCAAGAACACACCTTTTTGTTGCGCACCTTCTCAAACAAGAATCAAGTCGCCAGTTCTCCGGACCTTCGAGATATCCAACAATTCTGCCAGAAGGTTGGATTTTTCCCATAAGCGCTGGTGTATTTAATATGTACACCCCTGTGCACCAATCAACGCTGCGCCTCAGTGCAGCCTTGCCAATCCTCCAAATTTCATCAGCACGTCGACCACATGTGTCTGCATCACTAGCCTTCACCCAGGCGGAGCTTCTGGACCTTCAACAGGTGGCACCAGGTGACTGTGGACAATCCTGTTGCGAATTTCTCGAGTTTCGCTGATCAAACCTCGACAGCGGGCAAGCCTCAACTGCTGGCCATCCTCAGTCTCTCAAGCATTCCGTCATCAACCTGACTGCCCACTGTCAATACTTGATCCACAAAACTAGAATAACAGTTTCGAAGGCCAGGGACCAACAAAGCCAGAGCTGATGCAGACACATGTGGTCGACGGTCCGGAGGGCCGTCACAAGGTGTACAGCCGCCCTGATTTTTCTCAACACACACCCCTTGGGGTTGGCCCTCATCGGCGAGCCCAGGGACTTTCGCGCGACAGTAGGATGAGTTCCATTTGCCCAATGGTGATGGCCAACCACCCCTCACCTGCTGGTCATTCGGTTCAGAAGACCACGGATCAACGTCCTTACCCGTAGGTCGTTTGCACGGCCCTCCATCTCACTGCCTTTGACGTCCCGCAGCCGCCTGTCCATCTCGCAGCCGAGCCGCCTGGAGCTTCGCCGCGTCACCGACCAGTTCCTGGTGCTGCGCGGCCGTCAGCAGCCGCTGCGCTACTCCATGGCCGGCGCTCCGCCTTCGTCCGCCGGAATTCTCCGCGCCATCGCCCAAGCGCTGTTGAAACGGCGCCGCCACAGCCGCAACCAGAGGAGCATTGTGCTGGCCTTCTGGGGCGACGACGCCGGGGGCCCCGGAGTCGGTGGCGCGGAATTCCGCAGCCTCGGGTGGCAGCCTACGTGGCGCTGGACAGGGCCGTCCCGGCTTTGAAGGGCCCGCGACGGCTGCGACTGCGGGCCTCGCCGCTGCTCAACTCCGTGTTCTATTCGGCGGCGACGTTCGCGGCGAATGCCACCCCATCGGCTGGGAAGGCGGACGGGACGGGTTGGCCGGAGACAGTCGAGTCCGAGGCCACGGCTGCTGGACAGCCGCCGCTGTGAGTGAATTAATGAACTGTCAATAGTAAGCTGATGGGGGAATATGGGTGTGTTCACAAGCTCATACGTCGTAGATCATCACTTGCTGTCATTCATTCACTATTCTATGATTCACTCACTTTTCTACCTTGCCATTCGGTCACATTTCTACCTGCCGTTCACTCACTTTTCTACCGTTCACTCACTTTTCTACCGTTCACTCACTTTTCTACCATTCACTCACTTTTTTTATCTGCCGTTCACTCACTTTTCTACCGTTCACTCACTTTTCTACCATTCACTCACTTTTTTTATCTGCCGTTCACTCACTTTTCTACCGTTCACTCACTTTTCTACCATTCAATCACTTTTTTATCTGCCGTTCACTCACTTTTCTACCGTTCACTCACTTTTCTACCATTCACTCACTTTTTTATCTGCCGTTCACTCACTTTTCTACCGTTCACTCACTTTTCTACCATTCACTCACTTTTCTACCATTCACTCACTTTTCTACCATTCACTCACTTTTTTTATCTGCCGTTCACTCACTTTTCTACCGTTCACTCACTTTGCTACCATTCACTCACTTTTCTACCATTCACTCACTTTTCTACCATTCACTCACTTTTCTACCATTCACTCACTTTGCTACCATTCACTCACTTTTCATCATTCACACATTTTTCATCATTCACGCGGCTCCCTATTCCCACTTTTAGATTGCCATTCCCCAGCAGCATCGGCAGCCAATCGGAATTCGCCTTCAACTGGGGAATTCCCACGGCCGAGCCTGAACTTGTGAGTACCGAGTGCACTCCCATACGCTAAAAGTACTTACTGCACTTTATAGAATCAAAATATTCCCGAAAATAGTTAGCCGACGGATAAACTCTGTTCCATACTTTGCACAAAAAAATTCATATTTCGTTGCTACGGAGTTCTATAAAAACAACCTAAAGTACGAGCATACGTATAAAGTGCAACTGCACTTATGAAGTATTCAAGTACTTTTATCAAGTGCCCATATTCTCATAAACAAATTTTACACTCAAACTCCGATATGCAGGTGGCCGACCCCGGCGGTGCCACAAAAGCACCCGGTGACTCCGTTGACGCAGCAACCGTCTCGCTAGCCCGACTCACCGTCGACGCCCTGCTGCGCCTGTCGGACGCGCCTCTGCTGCCCTACGACTGCGAATCGCTGGCTCGGGCAGCCACCGCCTGCCACAACTGGGCGGCTGGCCGGCTGCGTCTGGCCGGTTTGGCGACCGAGTCGCTGCGCGACGCTGTGCAAAAATTTTCCGACGCGTTGCGCAACTTCGCGGCCCGAATGTCGAACAGTCGGCTGGACACCGGCGTCTCTGAGCTCAACGAGCAGCTCGGCCTGCTGAGTCGGAGTTTCCAGGACGACGGAGGCGGTGGCAACTTGCTGATGGGCTCGGGGCCGACCGGGGTCAGCCGGTGCTTTCCCCAACTGTCGCAGGCGCTGACGGCAGGCCGCCGGTTTGCAACTAAGTCGGCAGCGGCCAAACTGAGCACAGCGTTCCGACAGGCCACGGCGGTTCTGAACGGCGGCCTTGGGGGCCGGGCGTCGGGGTGATGAACGTGGCACTGAACTCCGCGCAAAGGTGCTGCCTATCGAATTCAATTACGATTCCTCGACCGACTCGGATTCTGAGCTGCGAAAGTTCGAAGCGCCAATAGCGAGTAACTTAAACACTTCGGCACCATCATTGAACCCTTTGCTCCCTCAGCCAAAGTCAATCAATATAGTATATGGTTTGGGACCTTCTGCTCCCTCAGCCAAAGTCAATCAATATAGTCTATGGTTTGGGACCTTCTGCTCCCTCAGCCAAAGTCAATCAATATAGTCTATGGTTTGGGACCTTCTGCTCCCTCAGCCAAAGTCAATCAATATAGTCTATGGTTTGGGACCTTCTGCTCCCTCAGCCAAAGTCAATCAATATAGTCTATGGTTTGGGACCTTCTGCTCCCTCAGCCAAAGTCAATCAATATAGTCTATGGTTTGGGACCTTCTGCTCCCTCAGCCAAAGTCAATCAATATAGTATATGGTTTGGGACCTTCTGCTCCCTCAGCTACAGTCAATCAATATAGTCTATGGTTTGGGACCTTCTGCTCCCTCAGCTACAGTCAATCAATATAGTCTATGGTTTGGGACCTTCTGCTCTCTCAGCTACAAGTCAATCAATATAGTCTATGGTTTGGGACCTTCTGCTCCCTCAGCCAAAGTCATCAATATAGTCTATGGTTTGGGACCTTCTGCTCCCTCAGCTACAGTCAATCAATATAGTCTATGGTTTGTTACCTTCTGCTCCCTCAGCCAAAGTCAATCAATATAGTATATGGTTTGGGACCTTCTGCTCCCTCAGCTACAGTCAATCAATATAGTCTATGGTTTGGGACCTTCTGCTCCCTCAGCTACAGTCAATCAATATAGTCTATGGTTTGGGACCTTCTGCTCTCTCAGCTACAGTCAATCAATATAGTCTATGGTTTGGGACCTTCTGCACCCTCAGGTACAAGTCAATCAATATTCTGTGGTCAAACTATAACATAAACATAAGCAGCCCCTGTCTGTGATCATCTTTGCACTTACTTACGAATGGCCCCTTCATCAAAATCGAGCATCCATTATTTCATTATGTTTCTTGGTCGCATGGCGGGACTGTAAACCCTTAATTTGCTTGAGCGAGGAAACAGATGTAAAAAGCATTTCTCATTTCAATATAAATAAATAAAAAGAGAATGTATGCTAGATAAAAAGGTCTCTCGCATAATTTTTTTCGTTTCGAAAGAGACGTGGTTGCGCACACCAAAATCGAGCTTTCCACCGCCGAGTTCTGTGTTAATTGCGCATAATTGTGTAGCCAAAGTCGGGCTGCCACAAGGTATTCACAATGCACGCAGAAAACTATTGAATTTACTCATGTAGTCTCTGAGTGTTTACACCCCCACCTCATTGCGCTTCATACAGTACCGAGCAGACAGCATAAAAGAAAATATAATTTCTTGGAAATCTCGAGCCCAAAAGGTAGCATCCGTCAGAAATTTGCTTGTAATTTTGAAAAACTAGAAGGACTCGTCTCGGCAGTATAAGAAGGAATTCAACAAAGAAAACTTTTTGCAAGAATCACGTAAGTTTTTCTTGATGTTTTTTCCAATTCAAGTTAAATGTACTTTAACTTAAGAAGCGTTTCTCTAGCTTATTGATAACATAAGCGCAGTCAAGAACTTAGAACAAAATGATCCATCTAAAACGGATCTATTCACAAATGATCTATTCACAAATGATCTATTCACAAATGATCTATTCACAATTGATCTATTCACAAGTGATCCATTCACAAATGATCTATTCACAATTGATCTATTCACAAATGATCTATTCACAAATGATTTATTCACAAATGATATATCCACAAATGATCTATTCACAAATGATCTATTCACAAATGATCTATTCACAAACGATCTATTCACAAATGATCTATTCACAAATGATCTATTCACAAGTGATCCATTCACAAATGATCTATTCACAAACGATCTATTCACAAATGATCTATTCACAAATGATCTATTCACAAATGATCTATTCACAAATGATCTATTCACAAACGATCTATTCACAAATGATCTATTCACAATTGATCTATTCACAAACGATCTATTCACAAATAATTTTTTCACAAATGATCTATTCACAAATGATCGATTCACAAATGATCTATTCACAAATGATGTATTCACAAATGATGTATTCACAAATGATGTATTCACAAATGATGTATTCACAAATGATCTATTCACAAATGATCTATTCACAAATGATCTATTCACAAATGATCTATTCACAAATGATCTATTCACAAATGATCTATTCACAATTGATCTATTCACAAGTGATCCATTCACAAATGATCTATTCACAAATGATCTATCCACTAATAATCTATCCATCAATCTATCTCCAGAGCCACTGAAGCGATCGCAACTGCAGCCCCCAGCCCGACCCACCGTGTCAAGAACCACAATGGCCGAAGCCGCCCAGCCGCCGCAGGAAGATGGAGTTATCCAGAAGCAGCCACAGCAGGTGCAGCAGCAGCAGCCGATGCCGGGAGCCGGCAGCGACCCCTACAGGGTTGGTTATGAGCAGTCAGCAGGGAGTGCCGGTTACCAAATGACGGTCGTCTCCCAGCAGCTGTACGTAGGCCAATCTGCCGATGGACTGCGCAACTGGTCGTCAAGCGTCTGCGGCTGTTTTGACGACTTCGAATCCTGCTGCCTGGTGTACTGGTGCTGCCCCTGCTACATGTGCTGCTGCCTGTCGCACAGGTTCGGCGAGAGCTGCTGCGCTCCGTTCTGCCTGTCGCTGTCCGGTCAGTCGGCTTCGCTGGTCTACCGCACCAAACTGCGAGCCGCCCACGGCATCCGAGGCGGCGCCATCGAGGACTGCTGCGTGACCACCGGCTGCTGTATGGCCTGCTCCGTGTGCCAGATGAAGCGGGAGCTGGACTTCATCGAGCAAACCACCGGAAAGCCGGCGTTCGCGCGGCACCGTTGAAGGAGAGCCTTCGGAAAATTTCGGGATCGGGTCTCGCTTATCGACGAGTTATTGATTGAATTTCTGATACTTTATCTGTCCATGCCATTCGCTCTACTTTTAGTAGGATCTTTTAATCAAAACCAATTTTTCAAATGCTTAATCAGCAAACGTTTTCTCGCTAAAAATGGTCGATTAATTTTTCATTATTAGCTCTGTATATATTTAATACTCCATAGGAAAACAAGACATTGATTACTCATTTTCTCTGCGGGATCGCCCTATCTGCCTGCCTTGAGTTTTTCATTATCAGATATTCCGATTCACCTTTAACTTTAAGTAAAATTTGTAAATTAGTAAATTAGTAAATTATAAATTTAACTCACTATTTATAGTGAGTGTTGGGCCTGGTGCGTGGGGTTGGGGTGCGCTTTTACTCCGTGTATTGTTTGTGTTCTTAACTCTGTGCGTGTACTCATGGTCCGTGGCTCACGCTCTTTGCACGTCTCTGCTCTATCGTGATTTTAATGTACATTGTTGGTGTTTTAGCCCTGGGGTGGGGGTGGCTACTATTGACCCTCGCTTGTAATAAATCGTATCGTTGGTTGTCGGTGCACTTGGCACTTTCGTCTTGTCTCGCAAACTCTCAGCTCATGACTTGTTCATTTCAACAGTGAGTACAAAAACCACGTGTAAAAAAATGATCAATATGGTTAGGCGGGCACGTTGCAACGCATGTGTACACCTGTACATCTAGTGCTCATCTGAAAAGAGGTTTGAGTTTTGGGATCGACCATTAGTTACGGCGGGCAGATTGGATGGACATAGAATGTCCTTTAATGAGCGTGAGCGAGAATAGACGGCCGCCGTGTCCAGCTCTGCAGCGTGGTTTGAAATGGACGTGCGAATTTGATGAACAACTCGCCCAGAGTGGTCCGTGAAAGGGATCACTATTGGGATGCAGGCGTCTTTTTTCAGTGATGACGGTGTTTATGCCTGCTGGAGTCTGAGTCTATAGTAAAGCGATGAGCTTCTGCTCCATATTCCTCCGCCTGCGTTGAGCGCCCTCTTTAGTGGCCAGGCACTCAGTACTGAGGTACCACAGACCCATAAAGCGGAGGTCCTGAATATTGTGGTTTGGTGACCGAAAGTGCCTGGAGATTGGGGTGTCCTTAGCCAGTCTGATGTCGCTCAGGTGAGCCTGAAGTCTGACTTTAAGAGCGCCTCCAGTCTCACCTACGTAGATACAGCGGTCATTGCAAGTCTTGCACAGAATGGCATACACCACATTCCTGCGGACTTTTTGACAAATTTTGTAAATCATATTTGTAGCGCTGGACCCTAAACAAACTTGGCCAAAGGCCCGTGCTCTCTGCAAGGACGGCAGCTTAGATTGCCACAATCCTGGAAGCCGAACTCCCACCGACCATCAATGTAGAAGCCTAGCTGGATGAGAGCAGATTTCTTGGCATCCCTGATTAAGCGGACAGAATATCCTTGATTCTTCAGGATGCTTGTTAAGCTGCTGCTGGCCTCATCGAAGTCTTCTTTAAATGTGCAACGGCGAGCGTAACGGAGGAACTGAGATTTCAGTATACCTTTGAATGTGTGCTTTGAGTGAAAAGATCCCGGATGTAAGAGCTGGCGTGAATCGGTGGGTTTGAAGTAGATTGAGCACGAAAGTCTCTTGTTGCTGTTGCCTCCCTCCGTCAGCCAGACTGACACAACAGTCCAGGAAGTGAACCTTTTCTCTGCTGTATTGCATCTTGAGTCGGGTGTTGCTATCGAACTCATTCAGATGCCTGTGCATCTCCTTTAGTTCGACTTCAGTGCCGACGAAAACCATAAAAATTTCGTCAATGTAGCGCTTGAAGAACGAGGGGTAAACGGAGCAGCTTCTAAAGCTTTGGATTGCCAGGCAGACATAAAGATGGTGGCGTAGGATGGCGCAAATGACTTTCCCATGCTTGTGCCTTTGACTTGAAGATAGCGCGTGTCGTTAAAAACAAAATCATTTTTGTTCAAGTTAATATCCAGGAGCGCAAGAAGATGATTATCTGTCCTTGAGGTTTGGGGAAATTTTTGAAAGGCATCTCTAATGGCATCCATCCCCTTATCAGTGGGTATATTGGTGTACAGGGATTCAACATCCATTGTAACCAGAAATACATTTTCGTCTTTTTCAAAAATCAAATCATTGATAGCCGCTTGAAAGTGGTCCGTGTCTCGGATGAAGGAGTCTTATTCCATAGCGATCGGCTGTAGAAAGAGATCGATAAATTTGGCGCTCATGTAGCTTTCCGAGCTGCAGACTGAGACAATGGGTCTCCCAGGAGGCACTCCAGGAGTAGGCCATTCTTCGGGATCCTTGTGAATTTTTGGCAAGAGGTAAAAAAATTCGATCTCTAGGAATAGACGGTGGAATCAGTTGCGAGTATTGATGATTAGTAATTATCTTTTCTTCTTTAAGATCTTGAAAAATGGCTTTGATAATGGCACTGGTCTGGGCGCTCATTGCAGTGTCTAGGGGTTGGTAGAAGGTCCTGTTGGAGAGCTGTCTGTTAGCTTCCAGTATGTAATCAGTTCGATTCATAACGACCATATTGCTGCCCTTGTCGGCAGGTTTAATGACGATACTGCTTTTGTCTCGAAGAATCTTCAGTGCCATTCTCTGCTGCTCCTGAAGGTTTGGCTTGTTGTGTATGATTCTTGGAATTCTGATCTTGTCTAGGCTTTCAAAAAGGTCTCTGTGAGAGCGCCACTTGTCCAAGTTGATGTTGGGGATTGAAGCTCGGCCAGTAAAAGGGGTGCGCGGGGTGAAAGCACACGTGCGACGCTGAAGCAGGAAGTTAAGCACTATTCTCTGCTTGAAAACCTTGATGGAGTCAGAAAGGACGCTGGACCCCATAATAATTGGGGCTGGCACAAAGTTCTTCCCCATTCCTAAAATTTCGGTTTTGCATTCAGAGAGACGATAATTTGATAAATTTGACTTGGCTGCTGGCCGCATTCCTAAAACCTACTAGTCTTTTTGCACTTTGCCATAGACAATCCTGAAGACCTCCAAGGCCGATTGGTCAGATAGTGTAACCTTGTCTGACAGGAAGGTCAAACCCTGTCTGGGTAGTGACACGTGCCCCTGCTGGTTGAGATTCCGCGCATGGCGGTTCAATTTGTCCACGTTGCTTCGGACGCTGTCCGTTGCCTCGACATCCACCACTGAGTCAAGTGTGTAGATGTTTGTCTCTGGAAAGGCCTTGCGACAATGATTCACGATTGTTGTTGGAAATTGGAAACCTTCAAATTGTCTCGACAGGTCATGACCACAAGGGAAGAGAATGACCACTTTGACAGCTGAGCTAGGGTTCTTCAACTGCTCACGCAGCACCTTGATTAAGTTCTCAGCGCGTAGATTTGGAAAAATCTCAATTTGTACATCTGGGTGCGCTTGCCCGGGCTCAGAGAGACTTTCATCGCCGATAGCGATTGTCGAATTTTCGATAGGGGACAGTTTCCAGTCCTTCTTATGTCCCCTGTGGACGTTAATTTCAGGTTTGAGAAAGTTCAGTGTTGTGCAATTTCTACATAGCACAGTAGATCTGATAGGCTGTTTGCGTCGGGGCCCAGGGAGGACGCGTTCGCCGCTAAAGGGTGGACAAATGCTGAGATCGGGAGTGTACAGAGTGCACACGCGGAGATACGCCGCGTGACACTTAACGACCCGACAGCAGCCGTCACGGACATTGACGACGGCTGCCTGTCCAGGAATGTGTTGTTGTATCGGTGGGCCATGTCCCACCCTTTGGGCTGCATGCAGCCGAGGCCCGACGATCCGCAGCTAGTGTGCGGCCATCCGTTGTTGCTTAGACAGACGCTGGACTATTTCAGCTCTGTCCAAATGATGCGCCGCATCCGGGTGGAGGAGCTAGGCATCAGCCCCATGCCGGCCAATCTGGTACGGCCAAGCATGTGCGGCGTCTGCCAATTTCCAGCTGTCGTGGCGTCGACGACAACATCAAATGCGGCGTCGCGTAGCAACAACGACACACAGAGACTGTCGCTTGGTGGCGCCTGTGCAATACAGCGTGAAATTTGCACAGCCATGCGACAAGGACTGGCTGTTCCAACAATAATTTTTTTGTGGGGCCCCAGTGGAGTGGGCAAGTCGGCGATGGTCGGCTTACATTTCGGCCGAGAGACTGTCTACGCGCCAGACTCTCCGAAGCCTTTCCGTTCGACGGATTAAAATTAGGCATACACAGTGCCTATTCTTTGATGAACTGCAGCCGGCACAGGCGGCAAGGGGCAGCTTCTGCTGCTCATGAATAGGGATAGATTTGTCATAAACGCAAAGCACAAGGCCCATGTGCAGAGCAAATGGGTCGGCAGTATCATATATGCGGGCCATGTGCCGTTCCTGGTGCGTTATATCTGTCTTGAAATTTTTGTTTTGTTTATGGTCACGCTTTTAATTATTATTCGCTGTATAAGAGCGCAATATATATCTCTCTCACGCGTGCTCAGGCATCTCTGCGGTGGCGTCGGTCAGCACGGTTCCGAAGCAGCAGAAATCTGCTAAGCCGACGGCCAGGCCCTGTCCAATCGAAGGTTGTAATTACGCGACGCCTCGAGTCGACACTCTAAAGCGGCACTTTTTCGCCAAGCATGCCGTCTGGTGCCAGGATGCATCAATTAATTCATCTGCAGGCACGGTGGCGAGTAGTGTGGCCACCTGGACGCCGCTGCAGCGAACGACGTGGCACTTCTTTGACTTGACTTAGCTGCAGGGGGCTCCGTGCGTCCGGAAACAGCGAGGAGGCGTTGCCGCCCATTTCGCTAACCCCTGGCGACGACGTGGCACTGGCGGCGCCTGATCCTTCGCCCAGCCGAAGAAGCGGCCGCGACGCGCTCTGATCGCGCCGAGAAATATTTCGCGGAGCGTGCTATGTGGTACAGGGATGCTGCGAAGCACGCCAAGAAGCATGCCCGTCTGTTATTGTCGACTGGCACACCGGCGGCAGCGGCTGTTGAGGACATGGCACCGGAGGCGGCTCGGCCTGCGCTGGCAGCAGCTTCATCATTGGCTCCACCTGCGCCTCAGTCAGCGGCTCCACCTGCGCCTTCGGCTTTGGCGGCGGCTACGCCTGCATTATCCGCTATCCCGCTGCCGCCGCCGCCGCCGCCGCCGCTTCCCCGAGTCAAACGGGCATCCCCCGTGCTGTCGGCTTACTGCGGCGACAACAGGCGATAGAGTATCTTTACTGGTACCCATCCACCGGCATCCGTGATCCCGATATTGACGGCTACTGCGATGCGCTGGACGCCCTGCTGCGCCTGTTAGTGTTCCTGTTTGACAAAATTGCGTCGGTGGCATATGCTGAAACTGTGGCGGCGGCCGCTGTCGATCTCGACGCTGACAACCTGCAGGCCAACATCTCTCGAGCGCGTCAGCTTCACCATCGGCGCGACTTTGAGTATTGTCTGGCCGAGCCGTCGGAGGCTGCCGCCGAGCTGTCGCGCACCAGTACGAGCAGCGGGACTGTGCGCAACCGTTCCGAGGCGCTGATAAAGTGCATGAAATTTATTGAAATGTTCGTCGAGTATGATCCCGGCAAACATCGCCACTACATGGGCGGTTGGATGCAGCTGCCGATCGAGCTGACTGTCGTGCTGAGCGAGCGGTGCGCCATGTTTTCGAAACGAATGCGCACACTGCGTCAGACGCACGACTTTCGCTACAAGCTCGACGCACCGGAGCATCACGCTAAAAAGCGCAAGAAGCGGCTAACTGATGGCGAATGGCGCATTGTCCTAGCTGACTGCGTTGATCTGCTCGCGCCAAGCAGCAACAGCAGCGGGCGCAACAGATTGGTCATGCATGCGACTATGCAGCATCCGCAACGCATTCGGCCATGGATTGGACTGCGCTGGGATTACATTCAACCCGACAGTGTCTACCGGATGGACAATCGTGCCAACTGCATTCTTTGAGTTGCTGCGGTCATGGCGCTATTCGCTGACAGCCGCTGCTTCTTCGTCTGCATTCGCCGCTGCCGCCGCCGCATCTCCGTTTGTATTTTGTACGCGTGCTGGCAAGAAGATGTCAGTCAGCACATACAGCCACGCGGTGGAATCGCACGCTGCCCGCCTGTTAAATCGCAGAGGCGTAGGGCCGACAGTGTTCCGCAGCTCCAAAACGACCATCTTGACCGCCAGTCATCCTGTGCTGACAAGATCACTAGCCAGCCTGATGGAGACGTCGGAGGCCATGCTGTTTAGGCATTATGCCACGGACTCTATGTTGTCCAATAAGACCAATATGCAGGCGACGATTGCTGCTCTGGTGGCTGGACGTACCGCCGCCGCGGCGCCGCTGATGCTGCTGCTGAAGCCAGTTCTATATCTAGACAACAAAAACAACAACAACAACAACAACAACAACAAAAAAAGCAATCTGAGCATCGTCAGCAGCCACCTTCCGGTAGTAGACGTCGTCGAAGGCCGCTGCCACAAAAGTCTATCTCGGCGGAGGATGAAGCCGCCGCTGCCGCCGCCGCCGCCGCCGCCGTCGATGATCAGCAGCTCGCTATTGTTGTTGACAGGCCAGATGAAAGCGGTGCAGCGTCGACGTTTCTTTCGCTTTCGCAGGCGACAACCTATGCGGATCAGAAGCGGCGGCGTCGGCAGGCAACAATCATGGCATCCAGCTGCATCGAGCAGATGTCCCCATCGCCATCATCTAGATCGTCGAGGTTTTTGTTGCTCGACATCAGCTCGACATCAGTAAGAACTTAATTGATTGATAACTTTGACCATAAACGATAAAAATATTATTATAAAATTGAACCTATTGAAACGCTCTATGTATACAGAACAGAGCTAGCACAAAATGGGGGCTCATTTTTAAGTCACAATATGTGGGACCAGATCACAGACGAAAAGAAAAAATTGGAGTTTTTATACACTACACAAAAGAAAATTAAGACAAGATTTACGTCGCAAAATTAGAGCGTTTCTTGAGGTAAATTAATTAATTAATAAGTAGCTATTAACATAACTAATTAATTGGTAATTGTGAAATCTAGATAATGCTCTTTTTGTTGTAACTTTCTCATCTCTCCTTTATATATAGGCCCCAATATTTTTCAATATTTTCATCTCATAATTACAATGAATCTGCGCCTCATATTGCGCGCGTTGTTGTGCTGTTTGTGCATCGTCGCTCGTTCTCTCCCTCTTTCTTATTGTTTACACCCATTGTTATAACATATTCCTAGCGTTTATTAGACTAGTAGTATAGTGTTGGTTTTAATATTAGCAGTAGCTACTAGTTCGTTGGCTGGTTGGTTGGACAAGGTTGCAGGTTGGGATTCCAATCCCGGGATCCCGGGATTGGGGCCAAAAATCCGGGATTTGAATCCCGGGATTTTTTTGGGAATCGAATCCCGGGATTTCTAATCCCGGGATTGCAAAAGTCCGGGATCGGGATCCCGGGGTTTCAAGGCCTTAATCCCGGGATTGGTCCGGGATTAGAACAACCTTTCAATGCCTAAGTTAGATAATTTAAAGTCTAAACGTTTATTTGAATAATAAAACATTTATTTGTTTTTGCTGTTTCTCAATGAAACGTTAAACATTTTGCAAAGCTCCTGTCCTAATTGAGCTAAAAATTGTTAATGTGAACTGTAAATGATAGATAATTTTAACTTTTTTTCGTTTTCCACCACGAGACGAGACTGAGGGCCTTTTCATAGTGCTTGTTCTGGTTCCAGAACCAGAACCAATTTGTGAAGTATAAACTTTTTGTCTCCATAACTAGAGGGAGATACGTGCTATAAAGTTTTTATCATTGAATGACAGTCGCCAAGAAGAAAGTGAAAAATCGTGCAAAGTGAGGCTGTTAAGGCAGTCAAATATTAACAGAGTTTAATAGTTATACTGCTGTTTTTCTTGGAATTCCGAACCGATTCTGGTTCTGGAATTGGTAATATGAAAAGGCCCTGAGACTCTGAGAGTCGCGAGACCATGACTACTGCACGCGGCACGCCGCACAGTCCGTCTTAGGATTCCAATCCCGGGATCCCGGGATCCCGGGATTGGGGCCAAAAATCCGGGATTTGAATCCCGGGATTTTTTTGGGAATCGAATCCCGGGATTTTTAATCCCGGGATTGCAAAAGCACCGGGATTCCGGGATTTTGAATCCCGGGATTTCAACAGCATCGGGATTTCGGGACTATTCAATCCCGGGATTGTAAAATGTCGGGATTTTGGAATCCCTATGCAGGTTGAAGCGAAGGGTTGCTATCTATCTAGGGTATGTCGCGCACTATTTGGGAATTGTGATAAGCCTTAAAATATAGCCAATAGCCTTTCAGCCAGCCATTTTTATAAGTACTACAGGTTCATTATCTATATCTATATAATCTTTAAAGGGAATTAATTATGCTACGCACACTGCCGCAATTGTGCTATTACTCTTTTTCTATATTGCTTGGTTTGTTATTGTCGTATAGCTCGTACACTACCTCCAGTCATAATATATTCAGTCTCTATGTTTAAGTTCTATGATAAAACATAGTTACTCTTTTTGTCTATGGCCGCAACCGCATTCACACACTCTCTATGGCCCACAGTAACGCACTCGGCAGGATAACATTGAATGTCCATATACAGGCTGGGGTTGACAATTTAACGCTCGCTTTAACGTGGCCAGACCAAGTTTATAGACAACTTTCAACATTGCGAAAATTCGGGTTTGTGAAACCTTCCCCTACAACTTACGCAGACATCTTATTCTAATTTATTTTATAATATAATATACTTCAGCCAAGAAAACAAGCTATAATAAGTACGCTCGTATATAAAAGTTTATTAGTAACATTAAAACTTTAAAAAACGGGGCCCGCCTTTGTCCGTGGGCATTTGCAATGTACATTGGCGGCCCTCACTTATCTTTATTTGGGGCGGGGGTGGGGTGGGGAGTATGTACATTTGCGAACGACGGAGAACCAGCCTTTATATTGGAGGAACTTGAGGGGGAATGACTGCCAAGCCAGCACAATTTCCAGGAAATTTAGCTACCGGACTTGTTCCACCAGTCAAGCCAAGTTAAAGTTATAAACTAAAGTCAAAGAAGGTAAGATGTGATGTGATCTCTTCATTTTTGTAATCCTCTCTTTTCGCATATGATCTACTCCTATAGGCGATATAGAGAGACCTGGACTTGGACTTTCAAGAAAAAACTATTTAAAAACTAATTCATCTTATATTTTCTGTTTCTGTTATCTCAGGTCGTAAAACTAAGGCATGCCGTTATAAACACCGTATGATTATAATACTATAGCCAACGTCAGCCTTGAGCCAACGGCATTGATTCATTCGATAGATATCATATCTGTAATTGTTTGTGTCTACACTGCAGTTACCTCTTAGTCAGTCAGTGTGCATTCGCATTTCTTGGAAACACTCGTATTTCTTGGAAATTCGAATTCACAAAAACTGCAGAGCCAGAGTCCTAGACTGCTATACATGTTAGCTAAAGTATAGAGATTGTTGCGAATTAGAATAAATGTTTGAAGAAGCTATTAAAATGCACAACTGGTCCGAACTGAACTTAACTGAACTGATTATTGAACCGCAGCAAAGTGAGTCAGTGAATCCTGCCTGGATCTCGGACACCTTTTAAGTTTGTGTAGGATTTCCTTCTCGATTGTGTCTAGTATTCACTTATTCAACAATTATTAGGCAAGTGCAGACAGACAACAAGACAGGCAGAGTCAGAGACACTAAGACAGGCACACTAAGACAGACAGACACACCAAGACAGACTGACAGACACACCAAGACAGACTGACAGACACACCAAGACAGACTGACAGTCGCACCAAGACAGACAGACAGACACACCAAGACAGACAGACACACCAAGACAGACAGACAGGCACACCAAGACAGTCAGACAGACGCACCAAGACAGTCAGACAGACGCACCAAGACAGACAGACGCACCAAGACAGACAGACAGTCGCACCAAGACAGACAGACAGTCGCACCAAGACAGACAGACAGACGCACCAAGACAGACAGACAGGCACACCAAGACAGTCAGACAGACGCACCAAGACAGTCAGACAGACGCACCAAGACAGTCAGACAGACGCACCAAGACAGACAGACAGACGCACCAAGACAGACAGACGCACCAAGACAGACAGACGCACCAAGACACGCAGTTAAAGCACTGTCCCCCTTTTCGCGCCCGGCCCCAGCAGCTCCGAAAGCAGCATGGCTCGCTACGAACCGACCGCTCCGCCGCCAAAGTATGACCAAGACGAGGACCAGCAGCAGCAGCAGCAGCACTGGGTGACTCAGCAGCAGCCAACGGCATCCGGCATGGATCCCTACCGAGTGGGTTACAACCAGCCGTCAGTCAACATGGACAGAAGTGGCGGCAGTGGCGGCGGCACCCACGTGATGGTCAACCTGGGCAACGTGGTGACTAACCAGCCGCGCCAGCTGCGCACCTGGTCGACGAGTCTCTGCGGCTGCTGCGAGGACATGAGCTCCTGCTGCCTGGTCACCTGGTGCACCCCCTGCTTCTTGTGCTGCAGCCTGTCGCCGAGAATGGGCGAGAGCTGCTGCGCCCCGTTCTGCCTGTCGCTGTGCGGCCACTCAGCGCCTCTGGTCTACCGCACCAAACTGCGCGCCGCCCACGGCATCTCGGGCGGAGCCATCGACGACTGCTGCGTAACGAGCAGCTGCTCGCTGCCCTGCGCTCTGTGCCAGATGAAGCGGGAGCTGGACTATATCGAGAGAAGCACAGGCCAGCTGGCCTTCCAGCGGGTGTGATGGCTCTGCCTTCCGTTGTGCAATTTGCAGTAACAATAATCTAACAATTACTTTGCATGATCCCCAGTATTTGCCTCTTGTCTGCGGTTTTCGGGTTCAGTTTGCGGCTGTCAGGATGAAATCCAAATATTTCAAGCATGGAATCTGACAGTTTCAGGATGGAATCTGACAGTTTCAGAATGGAATCTGACAGTTTCAGGATGGAATCTGACAGTTTCAGAATGGAATCTGACAGTTTCAGAATGGAATCTGACTGTTTCAGAATGGAATCTGACAGTTTCAGAATGGAATCTGACAATTTCAGAATGGAATCTGACAGTTTCAGAATGGAATCTGACAGTTTCAGAATGGAATCTGACAGTTTCAGAATGGAATCTGACAGTTTCAGAATGGAATCTGACAGTTTCAGGATTGAATCTTTTAAGGCCCCAATATTATTAACTATAATATCCTCTTCTGCTTAAATTTTGGTATCGAATATCAATATTAAACAGTTCTATCCAAATTCGCTACCTATTTTTTATCAAGTATCTTCTTAAATATTTAATACTTCTAAAGTCCTTTTATGCTTTTTCAGTTTTTAATAGCACGAAAAAAATCAATAAGTTTTAATTTTACTAGGCCGGTTTCAAGTTCTCGGTCTTGTGTCTCGGTGTGCTTAGTGGGTTTGGCAACAGTTAAAAAATATAAATTTGATCAACTCGGTGAAATAAATGAGATTTCCTTTTCCTTATTTCTACTGTAGATAGATAGATAGATAGATAGATAGATAGATAGATGGATAGACAGATAGATAGATAGATAGATAGATAGATAGAGAGATAGATAGATAGATAGATAGATAGATAGATAGATAGACAGATAGATAGATAGACAAATAGACAGATAGATAGATAGATAGATAGATAGATAGATAGATAGATAGATGGATAGACAGATAGATAGATAGATAGATAGATAGATAGACAGATAGATAGATAGATAGATAGATAGATAGATAGATAGATAGATAGATGGATAGACAGATAGATAGATAGATAGATAGATAGACAGATAGATAGATAGATAGATAGATAGATAGATAGATAGACAGATAGATAGATAGATAGATAGACAGATAGATGGATAGACAGATAGATAGATAGATAGATAGATAGATAGATAGATAGATAGATAGATAGACAGATAGATAGATAGATAGATAGATAGATAGATAGATAGATAGATAGATAGATAGATGGATAGACAGATAGATAGATAGATAGATAGATAGACAGATAGATAGATAGATAGATAGATAGATAGATAGATAGATAGATAGATAGATAGATAGACAGATAGATAGATAGACAGATAGATAGATAGATAGATAGATAGACAGATAGATAGATAGATAGACAGATAGATAGATAGATAGACAGATAGATAGATAGATAGACAGACAGACAGACAGATAGATAGATAGCAAATACACCCATATGCTCAACTGTTGCTATGCTGCAGGTGCATGAGAAGCGGTACTCAAAACATACTCATGCTGGATTGAATGTACACTCACTGCCGCGCTGGACTTGAATGCGAGAGAGCACTGGCAGAAGAGAAGGGAGGAGAAGCAACGCCAGCAAGTTAGGAACAATTGCAGAGTATAGACAATGGGTTTGCGGCTGCTGTAAAAATCATCCCATAAAGGAGGACAGGTGGACCCAGGCTGCAGCTAGGCCGGATCTGGTTGCCAGGGAAAGAAGAAATTCAACACCGCAGAGAAGCATGCCTCTGCTGCTTCGCGCAAAGACAATTGTGCTGGGAGACGCGGCCGCGGGCAAGAGCGCCCTGGTGCAGACTTTCCATTCCGATGGGCAGCACTTTCCCAAGAACTACAACATGACGCTGGGCGTGGAGCTTCTAGTGAAAGCGGTCACTCCGCCAGCGGCAGCACCGCTGAGCAGTCGGGTCACTGAGCAGCATCAGCTACAGATGCAGCAGCAGCAGCAGGTGCAGGTCGAGCTGCACATCTATGACTGCGCCGGCCAGGAGGTCTACGCCGACGCGGTGGAGGGCCACGCGGAGGGACCCGACCTGTGCGTGCTGACCTATGACGTCACCAGCGAGGCGTCCTTTGAAAAATGCCGTCACTGGCTGGGCAAACTGCAGAGGCTGGTAGAGAGAGGCAGAGGCAGCCGGCAGATGAAGCCATCAAAGCCGCAGCAGCAGCAGCAGCAGGTGGTAAGCGAATTGCTAGAATAGTGCATGATAAATGCTAATAATAGCTGCTTTGTGGTGGATATGATACTTCTGAGAACACAAACAAAATCACAGGAAGTGGGCTGAATTGTATACAGAATTTCTTCATATATAGTAATTTAATCTCCATGCAGTTACTTATTTGATCACTTAAGTTTATCGATCGCTATATTCGTTCATGAAATGCTATCGGAGAGAGACCGGCGGGACAGGCAGAGTTCCAGCTAAATTCCATCTGTTCCTAGCTGTCTCTGCTTAGCACGCGTTTCAGTGCCGCTTTTGGGAAACTGTGTTGCATTTGTGAAGAAAGGTAAGTGGAGCTATGGACAGCTCCGATATATTTATTTTCTGTACGCGATAC
>NIVC01002567.1:65000-105000 GCA_002269645.1 Macrostomum lignano | reverse complement strand
TAAAAATAAAACAAGAGATTATAATTCTATAGAAAGAATTATATTCTCTAAGGTACATAAATAAGTACCTGGTAAAAATACATTACGTGTATATAGAATATTATACTTAAATTTGCATTGCAGACGAGGCTGACATTTCTATCAGTTAAATATCATTTCATTTATTCGCAAATAATTAGCGATTAGTGATAGTAAAGGCAAAAAATTATCAAGCAGTTAATGGCGCTTTAACTGTATCAGCGCAAACTGATTCTGCGTCAGTGTGTCAGGAGGCGCCACAGTGCCAGGAGGCGCCACAGCGAACTGACACAGCGAAGGCCTGCTCGAGTGATTGAGGTGAACGTCACGTGACCGAATAGGTAGTAGATGCCGGCCATGCCGATACGGACTCGACCGTCGGCTGGCGACAGTCGGAATGGCGACGGCTCTGAGCAGTCGGGACCGACGCAGCGGAGTGGGGCCAGCGACATGGTGCCTGCGGGATCGATTTGTTGCTTGCTTGATTGGTTGTTTGCTTGGTAGCTTTCTTGCTTGATTGGTTGTTTGCTTGGTATCTTTCTTGCTTGATTGGTTGTTTGCTTGGTAGCTTTCTTGCTTGATTGGTTGTTTGCTTGGTAGCTTTCTTGCTTGATTGGTTGATTAGTTTGGTTATCTGGTAGGTTGGTTGTTTGGTTTGCTTGGTCGGTTGGTTGATGGATTGAGCAAGTACACACCGGGCATGAAAGTACACAGGCGAAGAATAGCTTCAATCCCCTCAGCCAACTCCTATACCTGGGAACTCACAGTGCAAATTGTTGCCACCCAGTCCAACCCACTATAATGCAGAGGGTAGATTTCGTGGTAGAAGCGTCCGTTGAGTGGCATTGTGTGTCTGGCCAAAGTAATCTTTCGTACAAATATAATTTATGGAAATACGTGTGCACGAATGTACATGTAGACATGCAGTAAGGGAATTCCATGGACTGGATTTACTGCTAATTATAGAAACCATGCAATACATTCCTTGAGGGCCAACAAAGCACTTTGCTGTACTATTGAGATTAGAAATTTCATAATGTGCTACTTTTTTGGTTCCCATTTCTTCTTCGAGCAGAAACGTGGGCAAGCATTGCTCTCGCCCTGCACAGCACCCTCTCACCTGATTAAACATTTGCAACCTCTTCATCACCCTCATACCCTCTCAATCATCCTTCAACTCTCTTTATTCCGCTCTTCATTACCCTGACACCATTTTCATTGCCCTCACACCCTCTTCATTACCCTCAAACCCTTTTAATTGCCCTCACACCCTCTTAATTACCCTCAAACCCTTTTCATTGCCCTCACACCCTTTTCATAACCCTCACACCCTTTTCATAACCCTCACACCCTTTTCATAACCCTCACACCCTTTTCATTACCCTCTTACCCTCTTCCTTACCTTAACACACTCTTTGTTACCCTCACACCCTTTTCATTACCCTCTTACCCTCTTCCTTACCTTAACACACTCTTTGTTACCCTCACACCCTTTTCATTACCCTCTTACCCTCTTCCTTACCTTAACACACTCTTTGTTACCCTCACACCCTTTTTATCACTCTCTAACCCTTTCCATCAGCCCCCACCGTTCCCGTTCCTTTCATGGCGGCATGGCACACGGAAATGACCAACTATGCTCGTAAGCAAACCTGGCTGACACAAAAAGCTATTGAAGGTATCAGAGATAGGACTGCTCACTCCGAAAGGAATATTTATATATTTTCGAACTCATATCAGAACTTAAAAGAAGACTTTGACACGAGAAACACTCACAAGCAAACAAGAATCAGTTTGTATAACAATAATTTTTTGTCATGCAATCAGGCCTAAAACCGCAGAAAACAAGAACAGACTGACAAAACGCTCAGATAGTCAAACGCTTGTAAAATCTATTTAAAAACCTGTGTCAACAATGAGTTGAACTCAGTTTGATCAGCAAGCTGCTCTGAGAGGCTGGCAAACAATCAATTTTCCTGGAGAAAAAGGGGAATGACAAGCGTGGAATAACAGACTTCGGGAATGGCATAACGCCCCTTGACATCAGAAGCATCACATGGACACGGACGAGCTCTGCTCAGTATATAAAAATAAAAAACAAGTGAGAGTAAAAAGACATAAACAAGCCGTTATCGTCAAGACTAATTTTTTTAAAGAAATTAGAAACTGCACTTAACTTCCGCTGGCAATGGGAGGGTGAGGGAGGCAGGGGAGAATGAGGGAGGCAGGGGAGGGTGAGGGAGGCAGGGGGAGGGGTGAGGGAGGCAGGGGGAGGGGTGAGGGAGGCAGGAGGAGGGTGAGGGAGGCAGGGGGAGGGGTGAAGGAGGCTGGGGAGGGTAAGGGAGGCCAGGGGGAGGGTGAGGGAGGCAGGGAGGGTGAGGGAGACAGGGGGAGGGTGAGGGAGGCAGGGGGAGGGTGAGGTGGCAGGCAAGATATAAAAAAGACCTATAATGGTGACAGACGAATAGTGACACACAGCAATACACACCGCACATGAGACAAGCGGAGTTAACAAAACAACGAACAATGGAAGCACATTGAATTTCAATTTTTACAATCGTACAAAGTTAACCAGCTGGCTCGTACACATGTACTTTTAAAAAGACAAATTAAAAGCCGGTCAATAGCCGGATAGATAATGCAATAAAAATTGTCCAAAGCGAGGAGCTTGTATAGAAACTACTGGTTGGATTTTCAAATTTCTTTGATGCTACTTAAAGTAGAATCTGATGGGGCTTAGCCTAGTGGTCTGGCGCGGGAAGCCAGCGGCTTAGGCTCGATTCCAAGTGCAGTCACATTAATCTGGGGCTAAATTAGAATCTCGGCTTGGCTCTGCTCGTGCAATTAACGGCCTTGATGGACAACCCCCAAGGCACAGTGAAGTGTACATGTCTAACGATAAATAAAGTCAGGGCTGCTGTGCACTCCTGTGTGAGTGTGTGCCTGTGCGTATGACTGCGTACGTATCCGCGCGCTTGTGTGCCTGCTCAGGGGAGTCTGCGGAATGGGCAGCAACGCCTCTCGCCGGTTGTGTGACAATGTCGCTTAAAGTGCGCCAGGGTGCACACAGCCCCTGCCTCTAACAAAAAAGTTTAATCTGAAACTTGCAGGCTCCATATTTCTGTTACATTGCAACCCGCCGTGGACAACAAATCCAGTTTTATAGCACTAGACAAGACAGCAGCAGAGCCATCAATCAAATTATAAATTCTGACAAAGTTCAAGAGATTCGCTAAACGCGTACGTACCAGACAGGACTAAAAGTGCAGCGCATTAACTGTTATCCAGAAAGAGTAAATTGTTAATATCAATGTCTTAGCTAGACCTTTCGATCAAGCCTCAGCTGCCGGTTGCGAGGCAAAGTACACGAAGACAATAACGAAGAGAACGATGAGCACCAGGGTGGGCAGCACAATGGTCACCACCTGGTTCGGCAGCGTGGCCTGGTCCCGCCGCTTCTCCTCCCGATCGTGACGGGTGCGCTTCTTGGGGATGGACTTGTACCGCTTCATGTCTGCAATGGGTGGTTGTGTGCGCACTGCACTACTGACCTGATTGCAGCGAGTAGGGTGGTTTGAAAGCTGACAGGAAAATGGGAGGGCAGCGGTGGCCAGCAACTGACTCTGGGAGGCTGGACTAGCAGCTGACTCTGGGAGGCTGGCCCAGCAACTGACTCTGGGAGGCTGGACCAGCAGCTGACTCTGGGAGGCTGGACCAGCAGCTGACTCTGGGAGGCTGGACCAGCAGATGACTCTGGGAGGCTGGACCAGCAGATGACTCTGGGAGGCTGGACCAGCAGATGACTCTGGGAGGCTGGCCCAGCAACCGAGATCTGGGATACTGGCCCAGCAGCTGACTCTGGGAGGCTGGACCAGCAGATGACTCTGGGAGGCTGGACCAGCAGATGACTCTGGGAGGCTGGCCCAGCAACCGAGATCTGGGATACTGGCCCAGCAACTGACTCTGAGAGGCTGGACCAGCAGCTGACTCTGGGAGGCTGGACCAGCAGATGACTCTGGGAGGCTGGCCTAGCAACCGAGGATCTGGGAGGCTGGCCCAGCAACTGACTCTGGGAGGAGCAACTGAGGATCTGGGAGGCTGGCCGAGTAACTGAGGATCTGGGAGACTGACCCAGGCCCAGCAACTGAGGATCTGGGAGGTTGGCCCAGCAACTGAGGTTCTGGGAGGCTGGCCCAGCAACTGAGGATCTGGGAGGCTGGCCCAGCAACTGAGGATCTGGGAGGCTGGCTGCCCAACTGAGGATCTGGGAGACTGGTCCAGCAACTGAGGATCTGGGAGACTGGCTGCCCAACTGAGGATCTGGGAGACTGGTCCAGCAACTGAGGATCTGGGAGGCTGGCCCAGCAGATGACTCTGGGAGGCTGGACCAGCAGATGACTCTGGGAGGCTGGCCCAGCAACCGAGATCTGGGATACTGGCCCAGCAACTGACTCTGAGAGGCTGGACCAGCAGCTGACTCTGGGAGGCTGGACCAGCAGATGACTCTGGGAGGCTGGCCTAGCAACCGAGGATCTGGGAGGCTGGCCCAGCAACTGACTCTGGGAGGAGCAACTGAGGATCTGGGAGGCTGGCCGAGTAACTGAGGATCTGGGAGACTGACCCAGGCCCAGCAACTGAGGATCTGGGAGGTTGGCCCAGCAACTGAGGTTCTGGGAGGCTGGCCCAGCAACTGAGGATCTGGGAGGCTGGCCCAGCAACTGAGGATCTGGGAGGCTGGCTGCCCAACTGAGGATCTGGGAGACTGGTCCAGCAACTGAGGATCTGGGAGACTGGCTGCCCAACTGAGGATCTGGGAGACTGGTCCAGCAACTGAGGATCTGGGAGGCTGGCCCAGCAACTGAGGATCTGGGAGACTGGTCCAGCAACTGAGGATCTGGGAGACTGGCCCAGCAACTGAGGATCTGGGAGGCTGGCCCAGCAACTGAGGATCTGGGAGGCTGGCACAGCAACTGAGGTTCTGGGAGGCTGGCCCAGCAACTGAGGATCTGGGAGGCTGGCCCAGCAACTGAGGTTCTGGGAGGCTGGCCCAGCAACTGAGGATCTGGGAGGCTGGCTGCCCAACTGAGGATCTGGGAGACTGGTCCAGCAACTGAGGATCTGGGAGACTGGCTGCCCAACTGAGGATCTGGGAGACTGGCTGCCCAACTGAGGATCTGGGAGACTGGCTGCCCAACTGAGGATCTGGGAGACTGGCTGCCCAACTGAGGATCTGGGAGACTGGCTGCCCAACTGAGGATCTGGGAGACTGGCTGCCCAATTGAGGATCTGGGAGACTGGCTCAGCAACAGAGGATATGGCAAGGTTCTCCCGTCTACTATAATATATATATCAGTAAGTCAATTCTTGCTTACATGTTGAAAATTGTTTAATCAGTCAAATTTTTTTGCTAAAGACAAGCAGATAATATCGATGCGAAGATGTTTATTTCAAATCAAAATGACTGCGCTATGAGTGACAAGAATATGCATTACTGAGGACATGGTAGAGCAGAACAGGATACTTCGCAATCAGCAAACTAATATTCTAATTTAGAATACTTTCTATTGCTGCAAAATTAACTGGTGGATTTTACGATAAAAAATGCCTCACATATGAGAGTACTACTAATGCTTCAGTAGGCACAGGCGAACAAATAGACTGGCAGACAAATACTGACAAACTGGCAGTGATGGACATAGCAAATAGTGCTGCTAGACTCTTAACTGAGAGTCCACTACGAGTATTTTAAGCACAATAGAGCATTGCTAGAAGGACTAAGCCTGAGTATCTGGGAGGGCGGCAGCTTTCAGCTCAGGAGCTAGGAGTGTGGAATCCTCCAACTGAGGATCTGAGAGTGTGGAATCCTCCAAATGAGGATCTGGGAGTGTAGCAGCTTCCAACTGAGGATCTGTGAGTGTGGAATCCTCCAACTGAGGATCTGGGAGGGTGGCAACTTCCAACTGAGGATCTGGGAGTGTAGCAGCTTCTAACTGAGGATCTGTGAGTGTGGAATCCTCTAACTGAGGATCTGGGAGTGTGAAATCCTCCAACTGAGGATCTGGGAGGGTGGCAACTTCCAACCGAGGATCTGGGAAAGATGCATCGCCTACCTCCCTGAGAGCGAAGCAGCACTAAGAACACAATAAAGGCCAGCACAGACGGAGAGAGAACTGACGCCCGTCACTCCGATGGACCGCACGCCAGCACCAGGTCGGCCACGGTGCGGGCAGCGGCAGGGCAGGTCGGGCAGGAGTAGGGCAGGCTGGCAGCCAGGCAGAAGTAGCAGCAGGGTCCGCAGCGGCAGTCGCTGCTGCACAGAGTGGGCAGACAGGCCTCCTGACCGCACAGCCTGCAGCCGCCTGGACTACCGGAAGCGGCACCAGACGAGCCGTCACAGTCGTAGTCGCGTCTACCGGAAATGAATCGGCGAGCATCGGCAATGGCGCCGGTGGCGGCGTCGGCCAACTCGGCGAAGCTGTGCCAGACCAGCTCCCGATCGACGAATGCGAATGCCGCAGGCTGGTACAGCCTAGGCGGGCCCGGCGGGTGGCCCCAGCGGGCGCCCAGCAACCGGTGGACCAGGCTGACCCGGCGGCCGTGCCGCAGGAAGGCCAGGAGGTTGGCCAGCTCCAGCAGGCTCAGTACACCGGATAGAGCTGAGAGCGAGACGCTGGCGGCACCGCTGCTGCTGCCGCGTGCATTCTGAACAGGTGTGAATGCCACATTTAAAGTACATTTGAGAAATGGAGCCCACCGTATCCGAAATCTACAAGCAAAGTATAGAATCCACACCCCGGGGGCTGCGGACACCCTAATTCAATGCCCTTCGACGACATTGAACCACATCAAGCGCTGACTCCTGAGCACAATCCAATAAACTACTCTGAACAAAGACTGGAGACTCACGGCCAGGTTTTGAGCACAATCCCACAAACTACTCTGAACAAAGACTGGAGACTCACGGCCAGGTTTTGAGCACAATCCAACAAACTACTCTGAACAAAGACTGGAGACTCACGGCCAGGTTTTGAGCACAATCCAACAAACTACTCTGAACAAAGACTGGAGACTGTTGTGTAATGATCGATGCTGGCTAGCCGACGTGCAGTCTTTCTCTTTCTCTCTCAGTGCACCTGCCCCCAGTCCCCCATTGACGCGTACAATGTACATTGCTCACTGCACTTGACTAAACAATAATATATATATCGGCTCTCTGCCCATCGCTGGCTTTAAGCGTTTCGTAGCTCGCACACACTCGCCTTGACTTCCAACATAACATGGCGTCGCAAGTCTAAACTTTCTAGCAAGCCAGCATGGATGGATTGAGGCCGCCAGAGCCCATGATTTTTGACACCAATAGGGCAGACAACTGGAGGCGATGGATCAGTGCATTTGATTTCTACATGAAAGCTACGAAGAGGACTGAAGAAAGTGAAGAAGTGAAGATCGCTGTTCTCCTGACCGCGCTGGGATCCGATGGACAGGACGTATTCTCCACGTTTTCTGCAGACCAAGTAGCAACGTACGCAGCTGCAAAGAGTGCGTTCCAAGAGTACTGCGAGCCTCTGTCGAATGAGACCTTTGAGCGCTACCAGCTTCGAACAAGAGTGCAAGGAGAAGCTGAGGACTTCGACCAATTCGTCGGCTCACTTCGCCAGCTCATGAAGCGATGCAACTACAGCGAGCCAGCGAACAAGGAGACCATCGAGAACAGCGTCATTCGAGATCAGATCGTCATCGGTGCGAACGACCCAGCTCTGAGGGAGAGGCTTCTCCGCGAGACAAAGCTGACGCTGGACCGCGCCATCCAGATGGGTCGAGCGTCGGGGACTTCGAAGCGGCAGGCTCGAACCCTGGCCACAGCGCAGATCAGCCGAGCAACGCCTGCACCCGCGCCAGCGTCCGTCGAGGCAGTTCAAGGCTGAACTAGCCGGTCGCAGCCCGCCAGCAATGCCAAGTCGGCTCGCAGTTGCGGCTTCTGCGGACAGCAGCATGAGCGGCGCAAGTGCCCGGCATTCGGTAAGACCTGCAATAACTGTGGTCGCGCAAACCATTTCTCGTCCGTGTGCCGCTCAGCTAAGAAGGTCAACGAGCTGGTGGAGAACACCGAGACCGAGTCCGCAGGTGATGGCCCGGCTGCAGCAATCATGACCGTGGAACAGCCAGGTGCTCGAACCAAGGCGCAAACCGACAGCTCGGCGATGATGGTGTGCCTGACTGTCACGGACTCTGGAAGAAAGCTGCAGTTCAAGGTGGACACCGGTGCGGACGTCAACGTGATCCCTCTGAACCGGCTGATCCAGCTCGCCCCTGCAGCATCGATTGAGCCGACATCCTGGACTCTGACAACGTACAACAAGCAGCTGCTGGACGTGGTCGGCATCACGTACTTGACTGTGTCTTCGCCCTGCCGGAAGAATGCCCGACTGCAGTTTGTTGTTGTCGGCGAGAACTCCACGCCCATCATCGGCTGGAAGTCAGCGATTGAGGAGCTGCAGCTGGTCAAGAAGCTGCTCTCGTTGCAGCAGAGTCCAAGCAGCATCAGCAAGGTGAGCAAGCAGCAGTTATCGGAACTGAACTCCAGCCAGTTAAAGGCCAGCTTCCCAGAAGTATTCAACGGCGTTGGTTGCATGAAGCAGCCATACGCCATTCAACTGTCGGACAACGCAGTGCCTAAGGTGCAGCCTCCTCGCAAGGTGCCATTTGCTGCGTATCAACCTCTGAAGTGCGAGCTGGAGAGACTGGAGAAGGAAGGAACGATAGCGCGAGTCGACGAACCGACGCAGTGGGTCTCCAATGTGGCCATCGTGTGGAAGAAGGACGGCTCGATGCGACTGTGTCTAGATCCGACCTACCTGAACAGGTTCATCATCAGAGAGTACCACCCGATCCCCACCGCTGAGGAAGTTCGAGCTGCGACTGCTGGAGCCATCCTGTACAGCTCATTCGATGCGAACGAGAGCTTTCACCAATTAAAACTCGATGATGAAAGCTCCTTCCTGACCACGTTCCACACCCCGTTCGGCCGATATCGCTGGAAACGAGTTCCATACGGTCTCTCATCCATTCCCGAGGTCTTCCAGAAGAGAATGGAAGAAAACGTCACAAACAACGCGAGAAACTCTAAGAACTTCTTTGACGACATCATCGTGTGGGGAAGAACAGTCGAGGAGCACGACCAAGCTGTGCGAGAGCTCCTGGAGCAGTGCAAGCGTGCCAAGGTGACACTGAACCCACAGAAGATGCGAGTCGGTGTCCAAGAGCTCAACTACCTAGGCGATGTGCTCAGCTCGGAAGGGTTGCGAGCAGATCCAATGAAGGTCAAAGCCATCAAAGAAATGATCCGGCCGAATGATTTTGAAGGTCTCACTTCGAAGAAGGAGCAGCTAAGGCGATTTCTCGGCTGTGTGACGTACCTGGCCAAGTTTTGTCCTCATCTTTCCGCTACTGCAGAGCCGCTTAGACACCTGCTCAAGAAAGACGTCATTTGGAGCTGGACGCATCAGCACGACGAGGCGTACGACTCGATCATCACGGAGCTGTGTTCTAACAGGGTTTTGGCCACATTTGACGTCAGCAAGCCAGTCACCGTGTCTGTGGATGCCTGCAAGAGCGGCATCGGTGCTGTGCTACTCCAAGAGGACCGTCCGGTTGAGTTCGCTTCATCAGCCATGACTAAAGCTCAGCAGGCATACGCGCAGATTGAGAAGGAGCTCCTGGCTATTGTGTACGGCTGCAAGAAATTTCACCGCTACTTTTGCACTATCGCAACACGCCGGTCGGCAGCGGCTTCCCCAGCCCGGCGGAAATGGCGTTTGGCCGGAAACTGCGGTGCGACCTGCCGACAACGGTGCAAGATCTGCGGCCTCGGGAGACCTACGTGCATGCCAGCATCGAAGCATTCCAGAAGGAGCGGACCCGGGCAGCTCAGCTCTACAACCGCGGTGCGCGCGCACTTCGACGCTTGGAGGTCGGCGAGCCGGTCTGGCTTCAGTGCGATCGTCGGAACTGGGTGGCTGCCGAGGTCGACAGCGAGGTGGACGGCAGCCCGCGGTCGTACTGGCTTCGCACGGAGTCGGGCCAGCTGCTCAGGCGCAACCGGCGGTTTATCAGGCCACGTGAGATCGGCGTGCCATCCCATGAAAGCTACCCAGTGGCAGTGGCTGATGAGGATGTCAATCTGTCGGAGGCGGACGACCAGCAGGCACCCGTGCAACCGGCCGTGCAACCGGCCGTGCAACCCGCGACAGAGCAGCCTGCAGAGCCAGTGCAGCCAGCTGAGCAGCCGGCATCTGTGCAACCGTGCTCAAGCTCGGACGACTCTGGGTTCCGGACCAAGCGAGGTCGGCTTGTCCATCAGCCGCAGAGGTACCAGGCCTCGTGGTGAACTTTTGTGTGAAAACTGACTGTTGACTGAATTTAAAGGAACTGAAAGCTCTTTTTAAGTTTCTACAATTTTGGTGAAAGGAGGTATGGCAGAAGTTGATGTGTTGCCTTTGCTGCTCAAGCGTGCGATTTAAAAAGCGGTCTAAAATGATATTTTTCAACATTAATATTGTATTGTTCCATATGATCGTAAAATATTTCAATGTTTTTATTTTTCCCCATTCAACTGTTTTCGTGCGACTCTATTCGTGCTACTATATTCGTTCTACTATTTTCGTGCCATTATATTCGTACTTTTCAATGTAAGGAGGTGTTGTGTAATGATCGATACTGGCTAGCCGACGTGCAGTCTTTCTCTTTCTCTCTCAGTGCACCTGCCCCCAGTCCCCCATTGACGCGTACAATGTACATTGCTCACTGCACTTGACTAAACAATAATATATATATCGGCTCTCTGCCCATCGCTGGCTTTAAGCGTTTCGTAGCTCGCACACACTCGCCTTGACTTAAAACATAACAGAGACTCACGGCCAGGTTTTGAGCACAATCCCACAAACTACTCTGAACAAAGTCTGGAGACTCATGGCCAGGTTTTGAGCACAATCCAACAAACTACTCTGAACAAAGACTGGAGACTCACGGCCAGGTTTTGAGCACAATCCCACAAACTACTCTGAACAAAGACTGGAGACTCACGGCCTGCCTCAGCCTCAGCCAGTCCCGCCAGTAGCCAACCAGACACAGGGCTGTCAAGAATTTCAACCGAGTCGCGTAGCCACCAGCTGCTCGGGCCGTCAGCAGTTCCAGTCCGTACAGTTTGGCACCAAAAGTCGCGGCAGGCCCGCTGGTGCCGCACAGCATGGCGCCACATAGCAGGAATCGAACTGCCGACCTCAGCTCGACAGACCAATCGGAAACTAATGGCTGCACCAGGCTCAGGGCGTCCAGAATCCGGTCAGCCAGCAGGGCTGTCATGTCCTCATCAAGGTCATCGGCCTCCAGCTGGCTGACACGCAGCGCCTGCACTGTGGCTGGTTCAGTGGCAGCCTGGAGAGTTAGATAGCAAGTACAAAAACAGGAAAAAATTAATGCTACAAATATTTCAGTGGCCTAATCATAAGCCTATATGCTTATGCACTATTTAATTGCAATATTGTAGCAATAGCATAGTGTGTTATTCCATCTAGATACATACATGCGCAACCTTGGGAATCTCACGTGATCACTGCTCTCACGTGACTGCTCTCAGCCAATAGCGACTTACATGTGTGTGTTGCCAATAGAAACGGCCGGGTGAATCCCTAGGTTGCACCCAAGCATGTCTAGATAGGTAATTTTTATCATAAGCATAAACATGTGTTTAGGCCAACTTTGTCTAATAAGTCTAATTTAAACCCTTACTTTACAATAAGTGAAATAACAGTGTATAAAAGTTATACATGTGCAACACCTGGCTGGCTAGTGAGGGACCCAGCCGAGGTAAGTTGCAAAAATGCCCACCCAAAAATTTAGTCATAGTTACTCTTGCTGTTTACCCAAAGTTATATTAGTTTTTGCTTAGGTTTCTTTCATAGGTAAGTCACATTTTTGGTCAAAAAGTAAGTTGCATGGCTGGTATAAATTAGAGAGGGGTTGTAATAAGAGCCATAGTCCAGATCATGCTGGGTGCATGCCCAAACAAAAATTAAATAATAATAAATTCATGCCAAAAAAATTGAGTGCATGCCCATTCTCAGAACTTTGCCAGTTTTGCAACAATATATGACCTTTTTAATTGCGCAATAGATCCTAGTTGGCACAACAATAAATCCCTTTTTAATTGCACAATAGATCCTATTTGGCACATAATTTAGTTAATTTTAATGCTTTTTTGGCAATACTATTTATAACAGTAAAATTACATGCAAAAACTTGTTTAAATGCTTTATTATGAGGTTTAAAAAAAGAGAAATTTTGAAATATATACTTAAAAATGAACTTTTTCTATCTTTTTATCTACTTCACAATGACTCTTCTGCGTGATTCTATAAAGTGCATGCTAGGTGTGCACCATACTATTTTCTTAGGAGTAATGCATGCCAACTGTGCACGCCTACTTTTGGTATGCAAGGCCAATATATGCCCAAATTTTTGGCCAATTCAGGCATATACTACAACTACATGATCCGGAGTATAGAACAAGAGTGACAATAATTAACAATAAAATCAATTTCTAAACTATATCAAAGAAGCTGGCAATGGATGCCACATTTAAAAACTCTTTGTCTATTGGCACTTGAAATACTATAAGACATTAAGCAAGAGCTCAAAGTTGACTATCCAACCACAAAGTATTTTTTTTTTATTTTATAAGCTTTTGACAAGTTATATTTTTGATAAAATAAGGAAGTTTAAAAGTAAATAGCATGTTTCTGAGAAGCACTTTGCTTTGAAAACGAATCTTGAAAAAAATTAAATATATGTGGTAGTTGGAATTACCACTATGAAACTAACAATTTGATTTTTTATAAAAACATTTCATGGACTTTTGATTTATGTTTGCCCTAATTTCAGGTCCTACTTGTCCACCCCCTGGCACAAGCTATGATGTAATTTTTGCCCTTTTTCTGATTTAACTGTCCTATTTTCTGGTTTTGTATGTCCCTTTTCTAGATATTTAGTTTTTTTCTATGCTCTTCTATGGAGTTTTTCTTTTGCCACACTTTGGGCCCTGGTGTTCTTGCCCCTTCCCATTTTCTAAGCTACATTGGCCACTTTTTGCATTTTGGTATATATATAACTCCGCCCTCTGCTCCTGTCTTGAACCCCAAACACGGACCTCTCTCTTCCTCTTCCTCCTCTACCCTTTCTTTCCCTTAACTCAAACAACTTAATATTGCTAACTTAAATTCTTTTTAATCTGTGCTCAACCAGCTGTGACTTAAGTTTTAATTAGTTTAGAGCCCGCACTGTGGCACCCTTATTCATTTGATCATCGAGTTGACTCTCTTGTGTACAAAATAATAACTTTGTTGGACACCAATAAACATACATGCGCAACAGTCGGCCAAGTTGGCCGATTCGGCCAACCAATTTGGCAGCCAACCAAGGAAGTTGCAAAAATGCCCACCTAAAATACCCTAGTAGTAGTACTAATTAGCTGATGAGGCATTTTGACTAAATAGGACAGTCATAGTTACGCTTGCCGTTTACCCAAAGTTGCGTTAATTTTGCTTAATGGTTTTCTTACATGTAAGTTGCATTTTTGGCCAAAAACTATGTCGCATTTTGTTACAACTAAGTCGCATGGCTGACCGAATTTTGGAGGTTGCACATGTATGCCAATAAATAAGCAACAACTTTGTTTCTTTGGTGTATTATTGGAATTAAGAGCCATAGTTTAACTTAAGTCTTTTGCCCATAGGGCATAAAATAACCCTGTCTTAACTTAAAGAAAGCTCTGAGACTTCAACATTCCATAATATGCAAATTACAGTGGTGGCAGCGCTACTCTACTATTAGTAACGAGACAAACATACAAGGTACATTAATTTGGTGTCTGAGGACCCACATCTGAATGCTTGCACCAAACTAGGACCACTCACCTACAACTAAAACTACCCTCCCTAGAATTGAGGACCTTGGCAGCCAGAGTACCAGGAGAAATTTCATTGAGATTTGTCAATGCAATTTTCTGGATCTAATACATGCAAACTCAATGTTGACGGCAATTCAAAATTAAACCACCCCACAGTTGGTGTCAGCTAATGTCAAGTTGAGTTCAAATTATATTTCCATTTCTCTACACATACCTCATATACATCTTTTTCTTAGAAACACCTTACTTTAAATAAGACAAGTAGCATACTTCCTTTTTAAAATTGACCTATTTAAGCAAGGCATCAAATTACAAGTGACCAATCTAGAGATTTAATTTAGTTTAAATGTGAAATAATACACACATTATTTGTCACCAAAATGGATGTTAGGCCTACCAAACTGACTATCACCAAAGTAGGATTACCATAATTCTTGCCTAAAATGAAAAGACAAAATACATCACGGCAAAGCGTGGCTAGTAGGCCTAGGCCTAGCTTGCTTAGGCATTTAGCTTCCTGCCTTAGAAGGCAAAGGCTTTAATGTCAATAAATAATTAAAAGACAAACTTAATCCAAATCACCCAACATTAGTATTTAATAAACAAAAAATAGTGCCATTTGGCATCCTATGTCAATGCCAAATTGAAAAGTAGAATGCTAGCTAAAAACAGTCAAAATGTTTATTAAGTTGTCTCTATACGAAAGTACAAAACTGGTTCTATGACTAGGAGTTAGGACTATAATAGCATTATTTGCATTTATAAAAAAGAAGCATTCTGGTGTCATAGGGTCTAAATGAATACACAGAAATAATGACTAGTGGCACAGTGTCAGTCAATGTGACATCTGCCATCAAGATACAACTACAAATTACAAGAGGAGGTCGCGCACACTAACTAACTAGATTAATTATTTATAGATATTAAAGTGTGACGTCGAGGTTAGTGTTAAAATGGTGCGTTTTTTGTAAGTACCTTTGAAAAAACACACCCTTAAAAGTTAAAAGTTGTAACAACATCCTCAAGCCGAGTTTAGTTGATTTTCAAAGAAAGATCGATGACTAAGTGTTTAATATTTTTTGTTAACTTTTACAATGTCCGCGAAAACTTAACTTTCTAAGAATAATACAATTTTCGTGTCGAAACCGGCTATTTTTGTAGTCTGTCTGCTGTAGTTAGTTTCGGTATTTGAGGAGTAGAGATCTTATCCAACGGCCCTCCTTTGTAAGAAGCTCAGCTACAACCACCTGTTAATCTTTTAGACTGACGCACAAACTTCAGTCTTCTATTCAGCAAATTAGGCCCCTACTATCTCATAGTATCTCATATAATAACTAAACTAAACTCAAAACTAAAGATGAAGGAATTTCTTACACTAGCGTTTCTTTCTTTTGCTATGCTAGCTGGATCTTATGGTATTGGAATGATTCCTCTCGCATTTAGTCTTTCTGAGGTAATTTTAAAGATCTTCTTTAACTTTTTCGTATTTGCTGATTCAAGGGGAGCTATTTGATTTTAAGAAATTTTTTCTAAGTTTATTCTTTGCTTAGTTAGTAGACTAGGCCTGTCAAAATTTATAGCACATTAGGTCATTGCCATATTATAGCAGGTTATAATCACTGGCAATTGTAAAGAAGCACATGTAATTATTTTTCAACCTAAATGAACACTAGAATGTATTTATTAATATTATTGTGATAAGAGATATATTTAATAATACAAAACTATTCAAAAATAGCACAACTTGTTAGGTAGTCAGTGATACAATTTCAATGGGTTACAATGGGTAGGCCCTAGCTAATAGTGGCTGATCCAGTAGAGCATCCAACCAAACTGCACTAGGGGCATAATGAAGGTTTTATATATCTTTTAAGGTTTATTCTATATTTTATTTGGTAGCATAGGTAGGCCTAGATATCCAGCTATCTAGTCACTGTAAGCAATGATCACTAATCATGTCATTGGTCAGATTTTCATATTCCATTTTGTCATAGGCCTAGGCCTATTGGATAACAAAGTGACCAGAATCAAAGTAACTTTGAAAAACAATACGACAAAGTGACAAATATTTCTTATACTGGATACTTCATGATATTTTTCAAAGTTGCGTTGCTTCTAGTCATTTTGTCATCCAATATAATGAAATGGAATATGATGATCTGATCATTGGCAAAATGATCAACCAATGAATCTGTGTGAGATTTAAGTTAGTGCAAACTATTTTTTGTTTTTATTAACTATAAGCTGCAGCAAGCAGAACCAATTGATTGATAGGTTTTATCAATTGAGATGACAAAATGACTGGGATCATTAGGATTCCAAGTAAATATGTTTAATTGCCACATTAATTCACTTGGAAGTTGGAACTAATATGATTGGTGGATGATGAAATGACTCTCTTCAGGTAGTACATGCTAATTAAAATTATGAAGTGACCCTAGTCAAGGTGAGCATCCTAGACACCCTAGATGACAAAATGACTAGGCCTAGGAACCACTAATCAGGCCAGGGACAATCAGTTATAATTTACAGAGTTAAAGGCTTGTAACAACTACATAGTTATAGTCTGAAAATAAATCAAAATAATTTAAGAATATTTTTAATTATTCTTTGGCATTTATTTAAGTTAAAAGTATTTAATTTATGCTTTACAGTTGCCTAACCTCCTGATATAATATGACGAAGTGCTATTCCTATAATATTTGTATAAGACCATATAAGGCTGAAGCTTTGATATTTTCATATCAATTATCTAGTTTCTCAATTAAAATTGTCATGATATTTAAACACAAAAAGAAAGTCTAAACTAGGGTACAAATCAGTACCAAACCTAATTTTTATAGACTATACTTCTTCAAGTTATTCAATACCTATATAAATTTTTTAAGGTGCATATTGGCATTAACTGTCTATAATTATATAAAAACAAATTATAGTTGTTAATTAAAACTTAGTTATAATTAGCTAGTTGTAAGATTTAGAATGTTGTAATAATATAAAATGCATTTATTCTATAAAAGAGCCTACTATAATATAGTCTTAAATATTTTTTAAAAGTTTTTAGTTCACAAGAGCAAAGTTTTTACTGAAAATTAATGCAAGACTTCTATTACTAGCTTATGCTATTATATGCCAGAATGTATATATAGTACTGATTTGTATATATTTAGCATATACCATATATTATTTTACTAGCATACATTACATATTATAAAATCTATAGTCATTTTTTTCTATTGTTAGTTTGTCTACTAGCAAACAAATTGATTATTCAGTAATAAAGGTGTTAATTACTTGATAAATTTATTTATTAAATGATTTGTATATAATTGAGTTTCTCATATTTTAAACAAAATAAAAAAAAACAATTAATTATAGTTTGTTTATATACAGCATAATTTAATGGCTTACAGTATATTGCAAGTCTTAAAAGAACATGTTGCCTTTATATATTGTTGTGTCCATGGGCTAAATAGAATAATGCAATATGTAAAAACAAAAGTGGTACCATAGACTAAAAGTCATTAGGCTAGCTGCCACAATAACTTAATTTAAAGAGCCAATATTTTGTCCTTGTCTTTTATTTTAAATTGAGATTTTGAATGTATTTTATTTACTTCTTCATTGCAATTTCTCTTTCCCTTATTTATATAGTATGGCTTATAAATAGAATGTATTTAAAAGTACAGTGATAAAAATTGAGTTACAAAGACAGAAAGTTTAAATAGTTATGAGCAAATTTCATGCCATATTTGTTATAGGTTGCTTTGCTTTGCCATTTTATTGAAAAAAAAGTATACTAGTAAGCACTTTGGTGAAGCCATGAATTGCAATAATAAAACTTATATGGAAATGTCCAAGTCTAGCTATACTCACTGCTAAAAAACATGGTATTTAATATCTATTCTTATTCCCTTTAGCATCCCTCAACTAATTGGCCCATATCTATTTTTTGTCCATTGAAATGTACCTAGACCATATGCCAACCCTATCTCTCTGAGTTTGTGGGAATTAATGCCCTCAAATCCATATTCCATAAACTCAATTCATAATGTTCTACTTCTCCTAAAGCCTCAAAGCCTCCTAAAGCCTCAGTACTCAATCTGAGCACAGTATGCTTATAAGTGCTCAAGCATCCCTGCCTTTCTTCAAGACATACCATGTGTTATCTTATCCTAAACTCCCTCCCCCATTTTGAACCACAATCCCACAACCCCTTAAACTCTCAACTCTTAAAACCAAACTTCTCAGTCCTTAATTCCCTAATTCATATTTATCCCTAATTCTTTCCTTTCTAGCCATAATATAACTGTTTGCCCTATCATGGATCTCTAGCAAACAAACTGATAGCAGACAAAATGACCCATAACCACTGTTAGTATAGGCTGAATTGGAATCAGGAAATAATTTTATTAAATGTGCAATTTGTATTTAACTACAATGCATTGTACTACTACTACTACTACTACTACTACTACTACTACTACTACTACTACTACTACTACTACTACTACTACTACTACTACTAATACTAATACTAATACTAATACTACTACTAATACTACTACTACTACTACTACTACTACTACTACTACTACTACTACTACTACTACTACTACTACTACTACTACTACTATATTAAAATTACTATTGCTATTACTACGAGGGGTGTCCCAGAAGTAGTGTCTCTTTTGCTTGCTTCCACAAGTATTAATTTGTGATAAAAAATCATATGCCTTAAAAGTTAGCGGCTTATTTTAGCTTTCATGCCACGCAAATCCGATCTTTATAAGTGCTTCCTGCTGTAAGAAGCATGCATTTGTTCGCATACCCTTGGCCATAGAAATACACACCGCATAGTGCTTCTATGCTCACTCAGAAGGAAGCCACAAGTACAGCTGATCAAGCACAGAGTTGCAAGACAGCAGCTGCAAGATTTGTTCCAGTCATGGACCCTAACATTCACCCTACAGAAAAGCAGAGACACGCAATTTTTACACTCTGGAGTCTTGGTCAGAAATGCCCTGAAATTCACGAAAACCTGACCCGCATTCACCGTCCCGATGCCATTGGTCGACGAGCGGTTTGCAGGTGGATCGAACAGTTCGAGGCTGGCTGAAGATGTTAAAGGCCGACCACTTTTGGGTAAGTTAACAACACTGCCGGCCAGCTTCGAACTGTTCGATCCGCCTGTGGGCCGTTCGTCGACTGGTGGCGTCGGGACGGTGAATGCGGGTACTATACCAGTCTCATTAACATTTAACAAAAATCCTATTTAAACTGCGATTCCTGACGCCAGGAGCGGCTCCGCCTAGTGACTATATTCGGCGCCGGCCTTCTAGTTGGCACGGCGCTCTCCGTCATCATCCCGGAGGGTGTGCACGCAATATACGATGCTCCCGGTGCTGCCTCTCGCGGCGGTGGCAGCGGCGGCGACCCACCGGGGCATCTGCTGCTGTCCGCAAAAGACGTCCTGCCTCACCACGCCGATTCAGCGGCTGCCGGCGCCGCGGCCGCTGTGGCCGGAGGTGGCAAGCGGCTCATCCAGGCTGTGGCGGCTCCGCAGGCTGCGGCCGCTGCGGGCCCTGGCGCTGCCGGGTCGGCGTCGGGCGGCGCTGCCGCTGCCGCTGCCGCCGCGGCTGCCGGCTCAGCTGGCGCGCATCACGACGCCGAGGGATGGCTTGACGAGCATCAGGTGAGCTATTGATACCTGGGATCAGTTACTGGTGATGCTGTGGATAGATGACTGATGATACCTGGGATAGATGACTGATGATACCTGGGATAGATAATTGAGTGATACCTGGGATAGATGACTGATGATACCTGGGATAGATGACTGGTGATTTTTTTATTAGAGGCAGGGGGGTTGTGTGCACCCTGGCGCACTTTAAGCGACATAGGCACACAACCGGCGAGAGGCATTACTGCCCATTCCGCTGACTCCCCTGAGCAGGCATACAAGCGCGCGGATACGTACGCAGGCACACACTCACACAGGAGTGTACAGCGGCCCTGACTTTATTTATCGTTAGGCATGTACACTTCACTGCGCCTTGGGGGGTTGACACTCAAGGCCGTTAATTGCACGAGCAGAGCCAAGCCGAGATTCCAATTTAGCCCCAAATTAATGTGACTGCACTTGGAATCGAGCCTGGGTCGCTGGCACACCAGAGCAGCTGCGCTACCGCTGGGCTACGGCCCCCCGATGACTGATGATACCTGGCATAGATGATTGAGTGATACCTGGGATAGATGATTGAGTGATACCTGGGATAGATGATTGAGTGATACCTGTGATAGATAATTGAGTGATACCTGGGATAGATGATTGAGTGATACCTGTGATAGATAATTGAGTGATACCTGGGATAGATGATTGAGTGATACCTGTGATAGATAATTGAGTGATACCTGGGATAGATGATTGAGTGATACCTGAGATAGATGACTGATGATGCCTGGGATAGATGATTGAGTGATACCTGGGATAGATGATTGAGTGATACCTGAGATAGATGACTGATGATACCTGGGATAGATGATTGAGTGATACCTGGAATAGATTATTGAGTGTTATCTGGGATAGATAATTGGCGATACCTGGGATAGATGATTCAGTGATACCTGGGATAGATGATTCAGTGATACCTGGGATAGATGATTATTTGGTGATACCTGGGATAGATGATTGAATGATACTTGGGATAGATGATTAAGTGATACCTGGGAGACATTGGGACATAAAAATGATGACTTGAGACACCGTGGAGCAGCTAAACACAGGGTTCGAGACGTATCCGCCCGCCCCAACAATCCGCAGGTGATTGGCCTAACCCTAGTCCTTGGCTTCGTATTCATGCTGCTAATTGACCAGCTGGGCGGCTCCACCTCGCATCGCCGCCGGGTCTCGGACTTGTCGGACTCCCGGCCGGGCTTCACAGCCTCTCTTGGCCTCATCGTTCACGCCGCCGCCGACGGCATCGCTCTGGGCGCGGCTGCGTCCACCTCGCACATGCGAGTGGAACTCATCGTATTCGTGGCCGTCATGCTGCACAAGGGCCCGGCCGCGTTCGGCTTGACCTCCTTCCTGCTGCACGACGGCTTTGACAGGAATCGGATTAAACGGCATCTGCTGGCTTTCTCTCTGGCTGCTCCAGTTCTGGCATTGGTCACTTATCTGTGCCTTAATCAGGTCGGCTTTTGGGGCTTTAATCTATTGTATTATAGAGCCTTTGATCTACCTTATAATCCACTCTAATCCACTCTATGAGTCGCCCCTAATCCACTCCAGAAGTCGCCCCTAATCCACTCTATGAACCGCCCCTAATCATCTCTATGTATCACCCCTAATCCACTCTATGAGTCACCCCTAATCCTCTCTATGAGTCACCCCTAATCCTCTCTATGAGTCACCCCTAATCCACTCTATGAGTCACCCCTAATCCTCTCTATGAGTCACCCCTAATCCTCTCTATGAGTCACCCCTAATCCACTCTATGAGTCACCCCTAATCCTCTCTATGAGTCACCCCTAATCCTCTCTGAGTCACCCCTAATCCACTCTATGAGTCACCCCTAATCCACATATGAATCGCCCCTAATCCACTCTATGAGTCGTCCCTAATCCTCTCTATGAGTCACCCCTAATCCTCTCTATGAGTCGCCCCTAATCCACTCTATGAGTCGCCCCTAATCCACTCTATGAGTCACCCCTAATCCACATATGAATCGCCCCTAATCCACTCTATGAGTCGTCCCTAATCCTCTCTATGAGTCACCCCTAATCCTCTCTATGAGTCGCCCCTAATCCACTCTATGAGTCGCCCCTAATCCACTCTATGAGTCGCCCCTAATCCACTCTATGAGTCGCCCCTAATCCACTCTATGAGTCGCCCCTAATCCACGCTATGAGTCGCCCCTAATACACTCTATGAGTCGCCCCTAATCCACTCTATGAGTCGCCCCTAATCCACTCTATGAGTCGCCCCTAATCCACGCTATGAGTCGCCCCTAATACACTCTATGAGTCGCCCCTAATCCACTCTATGAGTCGCCTCTAATCCTCTCTATGCATCACTCCTAATCAACTCTATGAATCGCCCCTAATCCGCTCTATGAATCGCCCCTAATCCTCTCTATGAATCACCCCTAATCCACTCTATGAATCGCCCCTAATCCACTCTATGAATCACCCCTAATCCACTCTATGAATCACCCCTAATCCACTCTATGAATCAGCCCTAATCCACTTTACAAATCGCTAATATTTTACTCTACAAACCGCCCCTAATCCACTATGAGTCGCCCCTAATCCACTATGAGTCGTCCCTAATCCTCTCTATGAGTCACCCCTAATCCTCTCTATGAGTCACCCCTAATCCTCTCTATGAGTCACCCCAAATCCACTCTATGAGTCGCCCCTAATCCTCTCTATGAGTCGCCCCTAATCCTCTCTATGAGTCACCCCTAATCCACTCTATGAGTCGCCCCTAATCCTCTCTATGAGTCGCCCCTAATCCTCTCTATGAGTCACCCCTAATCCTCTCTATGAGTCGCCCCTAATCCTCTCTATGAGTCACCCCTAATCCTCTCTATGAGTCACCCCTAATCCTCTCTATGAGTCGCCCCTAATCCTCTCTATGAATCGCCCCTAATCCACTATGAGTCGCCCCTAATCTACTCAGAAAACTTACTGCAACAATCGCCTTAAGTTTGTTCATAAATCTCAATTTATTTAATTAATCGAATTCCTAACAGCTACTATAAGTAGCACTGCTGCGCCTCCAACCCACCATCCCGCAGCAAAGCAAGGAGTCTCTGGTCTCGTGGAACGCCACAGGCTTGGCCATGCTATTCTCTGCTGGCACATTCCTGTACGTGGCCACGGTTCACGTGCTGCCCGAACTGGTGAAAGCCGGTCACAGTCACTCCATTGGTGGCGGTGTCGGCGGCCCGGCCTCCATTGTCAGCGTGGAAAGCAGCCGAGGATTTACGCTTAAAGAGCTCTTCTTCAATGTGCTGGGCAGTTGCCTGCCGCTGGTGCTCAGCCTGGGCCATTCGCATGAGCACCATTGATCTTGGAATTTTGGTTTTATCGATTTAAACTTTTTTCTGCTTGCGTTGTCATGGTGAACAGACTTTTGCGTTAAGCTTTAGTTTTGAATGAGTTGCATCTTTGTATGCAATTCCGTATTCACGTTGCTTTGTAATGGTTAAGATTTGAGATCTGACATCTATCTCATGGGTGAGATTTGAGATTTGACATCTATCTCATGGGTGTGATTTGAGATCTGACATCTATCTCATGGGTGAGATTTGAGATCTGACATCTATCTCATGGGTGAGATTTGAGATCTGACATCTATCTCATGGGTGTGATTTGAGATCTGACATCTATCTCATGGGTGAGATTTGAGATCTGACATCTATCTCATGGGTGAGATTTGAGATCTGACATCTATCTCATGGGTGAGATTTGAGATCTGACTTCTATCTCATGGGTGAGATTTGAGATCTGACATCTATCTCATGGGTGAGATTTGAGATCTGACATCTATCTCATGGGTGAGATTTGAGATCTGACATCTATCTCATGGGTGAGATTTGAGATCTGACTTCTATCTCATGGTTGCGATTTGAGATCTGACATCTCTATCTCATGGGTGATACTCGGGATCTAAAATCTATCTCATGGGTGAGATTATGAATCAGAAATCTTTTTTATAGGTAAGATTTGAGATCTGACATCTATTCCATGGTTGAGATTTAAGATCTGACATCTATCTCGTGGTTGAGATTTAGGGTCTGACATCTATCTCATGGGTAATACTTGGGATCTGACATCTATATCATGGCTGAGATTTTGAATATGAAATCTATTTTATGGGTGAGATTTGAGATCTGGCATCTATCTCATGGCTGAAATTTGGGATCTGTTATATATCTCATAGGTGAGATTTAGGGTTCGATGATTACTTTCGGGAGCGATATTTCATCTCGAGCAGTGTCAGATCATGTCCATTATTTTCGACAGTCGTGCCATAAAAGACATTGGTTGGCTACTCACTGTTTGTCGTTGTTAAATTGAACTCGCTTATTGTGTTGAAATTCGTGTTTGCACATTATTAACCCCATGAATACTATCCAATTATTTAATTGTTTTTATTGTTTTTTGCGTACACGGAGTTAGAGTCTGTTCTGATGGACCGCTGCACACTCGCACTGTTGCAGTGCCCGTTTTGTACAGCCCTGTTCTCAAATCTTGCTTCCCTTTGCTCATCCACAATACTGGTATTCACCTATTCTTCCTAGGCCTTTGTGTCTGTCTGTCTGTCTGTCTGTCTGTCTGTCTGTCTGTCTGTCTGTCTGGCTGTCCGTCCATCTGCCTGTCTGCCCCTTAGCTGTAATCACAGATACTAGAATAACTAGATGTGTCACTCGCAATGAAAATTGTGAAAAAGTAGAGCCTCTACTCTTTTTAAAGTAGTTGTCTGCGCTAATATAATTTAAATTTGATGTAGAAGGTAAAATTCCTTTCCTTCCTCAGGGCTTGCGGCCTCAAGAGCATATGGGATTAAGAATGAACAAGCATTTGTTAACTAAATGTACACAAATGAACGCAAGACGGACGAAACTCAGCCTAGGGGGGGGGGGCAGGCCCAATCTAGCTCAGCCAATGAGAGAGCAGTAGAGAGATGTCTGGGCGCCAGCACTAATTCTCTCTTGCTCTCTATGCCAAGCACTGAATTTGGAAATTTTACATTTTTATAGTTCTCTACAGTCTTAAGTCTTAAATTCGTTTATTTTTGAACCGGTAAAACTCAGCAGACATGCTTATTTAATTAGCCTGCTTGTAGAATTAGACACAGACAAATTTTGCAGCTTTAAAAACTTTAAATTTCGTTCAAAAGTAGATAAATTTTAATTTCACTTTTATAAAGGCAAAAAACGCTAATTTTGCTACTGAAAAAATGAGTAGAGAAACGCATTTTTTGCGAGTGACACATCTAGTTATTCTAGTATCTGTGGCTGTAATAGAGTTTCGCCTTTGCAAAGTTATTTACACAACATATCGGTTGCTTGTTGGAGTCCTTAGTTTTGATTGTAATTTGATAATTTATTAGCTGTGTGGGAATTGTTATAAAATTTTCCCACAGCCTAATGTCAAAGAGTTTGACTTTCAAAAAATATTTATTTTTCAGTTTCTGACTGAAGCATTATTGTGTTGTCTTCACATTTGTTTTAAAGTGCTTGATTGCTGTATTTATTTGCATATTCGTATAGCTAATTCAATAATGTAGCAATCATACATAATATGGGAACGATGTAGCATTCTATCGTATTTCAGCACTATGCTGCATACTGTATCATATGCTATAACTTCGACAATTTTAATAAAAATTTAACAAAGATTGTGAGTCTTCGTTTCGCGGTGTCGTTCTGTCTACTGCTGGCCTCTTGCTTGTCGCCGCATTTCGCTATTGGCTTCGGTAGTTTCCTTTGTTCACTTCTTCACCCACCGCATCTGCACCTGCCGCTTTGACACTTCAATTTTGTGTCCGTCTGTGCCTCTTTGTGTCCCTGTCTGTCTGTCTGTCTGTCTGTCTGTCTGTCTGTCTGTCTTTCTGCCTGCCTGTCTGTCTGTCTGTCTGTCTGCCTGCCTGCCTGTCTGTCTGTCTGTCTGTCTGTCTGTCTGTCTGTCTGTCTGTCTGTCTGTCTGTCTGCCTGTCTGTCTGCCTGTCTGTCTGTCTGTCTGTCTGTCTGCCTGCCTGTCTGTCTGTCTGTCTGACTGTCATGGAAGACTTATTTCTTAACCGGCAGGCGTAGCAGCAGTCGCAGCGCCTCGCCCGCTTCCTAGCTAACTGTAAAATGTATTTGCAGAACAACTATTCCATTCTTATAGCTGTATAAGCTAATTGCTGTCGGTAAACTTCAAAGCTTGTTGATAACGTGAATTTAACGCGCAGTTCGTAGAGCTGCTAAGGGGGTCTGCAACTGGGCCACTTGCACTACCTAATGTACAAAATGTTGCACAATATTTTTATTCATTTGAAAATTGAGTGATTTATGTAGCCATATTGTAAGAATTCTTGTACCAATGTTAGGGGTCTGCGGACTGTTTTGTTTTTCTTTCTGGTAAATTGTGCTTTTCGTGTTCCGCGGAGATTCATAAGTTTTCATAATGGCTTTTTTCTTTTTTTGATTAAAATTTTGGCTGCAATAAAACAGGTTTTAGGGTGGTCTGACCTTCCCAGCATAGGATGGCATTGATTCTGTATTCTAAATCAATGGGATCAAGTGACCTCCCTCGCTTGTCATTTAGTAGATTAGATTCTATATCGGAGTCAGGTAACCTCCCTCCATAATATCAGATTCTATCTTGGGGGGGGTCAAGTGACCTCCCTACATAATATCAGATTTTATATTGGGGGTCAGGGGACCTCCCTGCATAGTATCATATTTTATATTGGGGGTCAGGTGACCTCCCTGCATAGTATCAGATTCTATATTGGAGGTTCAGGTGACCTCCCTTCCCAATATCAGATTTTATCTTGGGGAGGGGTCAAGTGACATCCCTACATTATATCAGATTCTATATTGGGGGATCAGGTGACCTCCCTAGAACAAAGCCAGGGGATTAGGTAGGCCTAGCAGCAAGGTACAGCCCAATTTTTTTCCTTCGAGTGAAACCAGTCAAACTAGGAAAACCCGTTGACAACTACCGGCATGTTACCATGGCAACCCGCTGCAATCGAAAACTCGGTCCGCAGTTCGCGAATGCTGCATTGGCGGCCTGGCCGGCAGCCTGGCCTGCATTGTCACCAACCCGCTGGAGGTGGCCAAAACCCGGAAGCAGCTGCAGGGCGAGCTGCTGCCCCCAGGGGCCTACGCCAGGCACTACGGGGGTGTGCTCAGCACCCTGGCCACCATCGCCAGGGCAGCCATTCAGCGCGGTCTGGCTCCCGGTATGGCCTACCAGGTGGTCATGAATGGCATTCGCCTGGGGGCCTACCAGCTGCTGGACAACAGCGGCCTGAGCAGGGATGATGAGGTGAGCCTACCCTCCCAGATCCTCGGTTGCTGGGCCATGCAGCCTCCCAGATCCTCAGTTGCTGGGCCAACCTCCTAGATCCTCAGTTGCTGGGCTAGCCTCCTAGATCCTCAGTTGCTGGGCTAGCCTCCCAGATCCTCAGTTGCTGGGCCAGCCTCCCAGATCCTCAGTTGCTGGGCCAGCCTCATAGATCCAAAGTCTGCAGTTCCCACCCAGTGAACTAGGCCCTTATGAGATCGCTACATTTTCCTAATGCTTCCCCTCTCTGCAGGGCCGTCCCGTAGCCTGGCGCTGCGTTGTGTTTGGCGCCGCCTGCGGCGCTTTGGGCGGCTTTGCCGCCTCTCCGCTTTACCTGATTAAGACGAGGCTGCAGGCGCAGAGCAGCCTGGCTGTTGGTCATCAGCACCACCTGCGAGGCACCTGGCATGTGAGGCCTCAGTCCTATTGTGTCTTATTGTAGCTCTATATTTTGAGACTGTTGTCTGGACCGCCACTTTTAGTTAGAAAAAAAGCATGATCAATTATATATTTAAGAGCTACAAGTACTTAAACCAACCAGGGTCAGCGACAGCCCGCACCGTATTAAATAAACGCCACCCAGGCCGCGGGCACGTGACCAAGGCCCGGCCCACCACCCCCCGCACCAACGCACAAGAGCCACGCCCCACTGGTTTAACACCCAACCAAGCTACGCCCGGTCGGACCAAATAATTATTACATAGCATTTTCTTGATTGTCTACTTACAGTACAAATGACAGAATCTTACGCATTTAGACTAAATAAATAATGAATTTTTATTCGTTGCTTTACCTACCGTAAAAACATAACTAAAATAGGTTTGATAATAAAAATAATGCTAGTGTGCCTTATACGCTACTAGTAGTAAAATATAAGATTTTTAATTAGTCACGACACGCAACGCATATCTCCCATTTGTCCTTCTCACTATAGGGTCTAGTGAGCCTGTGGTCGCAGGGCGGCCTGCTGTCAATGTGGAAAGGCTCCACAGTTCAGACTGCCAGGGTGATGGTTGGCAGCAGCGTCCAGTTGGCCACCTTCTCCGTGGCTCTGCGCAAACTAGAAGACGCTGGCCTGTCTGTCAGCCCGCTGCTGATGCAGTTCCTGGCCAGCTGCCTGAGTGCACTGGCTGTCACTTCGGCCATGTCACCGTTGGACACTCTGTCAACCAGGATCTATAACCAGCCCTACGGTCCCGACGGCCGCGGTCTGGTGTACAGCGGGCTGCTGGACGCTCTGGTCAAGGTGGTCCGCGTGGAAGGCCTGACGGGACTGTACAAGGGCGCCATGGCCGTGTTCCTGCGGCTGGGTCCGCACACCGTGCTGAGCCTGGTGATCTGGGCTCGCCTCAGACACCTGCTGCCAGAGGCTTCGCCTGCCGGCTAAGGCGGTTTTTGTTGCATTCTTCCCTGTGGGGATCGGATCCTGACTCTCTCTTGTGGGTTGCCTGTTGTATGAGGTCGTTGCCGTGACAGAACGCGACATGGGGTCACTAGATATGGGGCCACTCAGGCATATAATACTTAGTAAACCAGCTTTCTACTTTCAGTTCAGTAGCAAAGAAAAATACATAAGCTATTTTATAAAAATAAAAGCCGCTGAAATGACCTTGATAAGTTTAGAAGCCCAAGCTTGCAGGCGCGTAAACAACTGCTAATTGGGTCAGAAGTAATGTAAATTGGCCAGTCCACTGAAATGTACATGGCAGCTTTAGGCTGGAATTCCGAGAAAGGCAATAAAACTTGGAGCGGGGCCGTGGGGTAGCTCGTAGTGTGAAAGGCGCGGTTGGAGGGTTCGGGCTGAGGAAGGGGGAAAGCGCCAATAAATGAGCCTTGGCTTTAAAAATACATTAAAATGCTTCTGTTTAACTTACTACTGAACTGAAAGTAGTTTACACGCAAATGTGCTGCAGTTCTGTGTGCCAGCACTGGTGCATATGCAGTTTGAATTATTGCTACTGACGCTTTAGCAATTACAGGTGTTTGTACAGATGAAAACAATGTATAACTTTAAACTGAATAATTATGCTACTCATGTTAGTAGAAATTTGGAAACTTTGCAACTCTAATAATTCAAGTCCTGAGGCGAACGTTATTTTGAAGCATTTTGAACATTTGTCGTTTCATGTTTAATAATTCATCAGGTAAACGTAGACTGCCAGCATTTTTGCTTACAGATAAACAGCTGCACTGACTGCCTTCGGAATTTGCTGTTCTTAGTATTTTTCCAACTATTTTTAATGTTCACTTAGCACTTAATTACTGTTGTCAACTTTTTATGATATAAATGCTTGGTTTTGCAGACAACTGGCAAACAGGCAATGATAATTCATTCTTGCATTGATTTCATACATGTGTCCTAGTGTCTGTCCTAGTGTGTCTGTCCTAGTGTGTCTGTCCTAGTGTGTCTGTCCTAGTGTGTCTGTCCTAGTGTGTCTGTCCTAGTGTGTCTGTCCTAGTGTGTCTGTCCTAGTGTGTCTGTCCTAGTGTGTCTGTCCTAGTGTGTCTGTCCTAGTGTCTGTCCTAGTGTGTCTGTCCTAGTGTGTCTGTCCTAGTGTGTCTGTCCTAGTGTGTCTGTCCTAGTGTGTCTGTCCTAGTGTGTCTGTCCTAGTGTGTCTGTCCTAGTGTCTGTCCTAGTGTGTCTGTCCTAGTGTGTCTGTCCTAGTGTGTCTGTCCTAGTGTGTCTGTCCTAGTGTGTCTGTCCTAGTGTGTCTGTCCTAGTGTGTCTGTCCTAGTGTGTCTGTCCTAGTGTGTCTGTCCTAGTGTGTCTGTCCTAGTGTGTCTGTCCTAGTGTGTCTGTCCTAGTGTGTCTGTCCTAGTGTGTCTGTCCTAGTGTGTCTGTCCTAGTGTGTCTGTCCTAGTGTGTCTGTCCTAGTGTGTCTGTCCTAGTGTGTCTGTCCTAGTGTGTCTGTCCTAGTGTGTCTGTCCTAGTGTGTCTGTCCTAGTGTGTCTGTCCTAGTGTGTCTGTCCTAGTGTGTCTGTCCTAGTGTGTCTGTCCTAGTGTGTCTGTCCTAGTGTGTCTGTCCTAGTGTGTCTGTCCTAGTGTGTCTGTCCTAGTGTGTCTGTCCTAGTGTGTCTGTCCTAGTGTGTCTGTCCTAGTGTGTCTGTCCTAGTGTGTCTGTCCTAGTGTGTCTGTCCTAGTGTGTCTGTCCTAGTGTGTCTGTCCTAGTGTGTCTGTCCTAGTGTGTCTGTCCTAGTGTGTCTGTCCTAGTGTGTCTGTCCTAGTGTGTCTGTCCTAGTGTGTCTGTCCTAGTGTGTCTGTCCTAGTGTGTCTGTCCTAGTGTGTCTGTCCTAGTGTGTCTGTCCTAGTGTGTCTGTCCTAGTGTGTCTGTCCTAGTGTGTCTGTCCTAGTGTGTCTGTCCTAGTGTGTCTGTCCTAGTGTGTCTGTCCTAGTGTCTGTGTGTCCCTATGTCCCTGTGTCTGTCCTAGTGTCTGTGTGTCCCTGTGTCTGTCCTAGTGTCTTTGTGTCCCTGTTTCTGTCCTAGTGTGTCTGTCCTAGTGTGTCTGTCCTAGTGTCTTTGTGTCCCTGTGTCTGTCCTAGTGTGTCTGTCCTAGTTTGTCTGTCCTAGTGTCTGTGTGTCCCTGTGTCCTAGTGTCTGTGTGTCCCTGTGTCTGTCCTAGTGTCTGTGTGTCCCTGTGTCCTAATGTCTATGTCCTAGTGTCTGTGTGTCCCTGTGTCTGTCCTAGTGTTTTTGTGTCCCTGTGTCCTAGTGCCTGTGTCCTAGTGTCTGTGTGTCCTAACTCCTAGTGTCTGTGTGTCCTAGTGTCTGTGTGTCCTAACTCCTAGTGTGTTTGTCCTAGTGTGTCTGTCCTAGTGTCTGTGTGTCCCTGTGTCTGTCCTAGTGTCTGTGTGTCCCTGTGTCTGTCCTAGTGTCTGTGTGTCCTAGTGTCTGTGTGTCCTAGTGTCTGTGTCCTAGTGTCTGTGTCTTAGGGTCTGTCCCTAGTGTCTGTCCTAGTGTCTGTAGAGTCTGTGTCCTAGTGTCTGTGTCCTAGTGTCTGTCCTAGTGTCTGTGTGTCCTAGTGTCTGCGTGTCCTAGTGTATGTGTGTCCTAGTGTCTGTACCTAGTGTCTGTGTCTCAGTGTCCCAGTGTCTGTGTGTCCTAGTGTCTGTGTCCTAGTTTCTGTGCCTAGTGTCTGTGCCTAGTGTCTGTGTCTCTGTGTCCCAGTGTCTGTGTGTCCTAGTGTCTGTGTGTCCTAGTGTCTGTGCCTAGTGTCTGTGTCTCAGTGTCCCAGTGTCTGTGTGTCCCTGTGTCTGTGTGTCCCTGTGTCTGTGTGTCCCTGTGTCTGTGTGTCCCTGTGTCTGTGTGTCCCTGTGTCTGTGTGTCCTAGTGTCAGTGACCTAATGTCTGTGTGTCCTAGTGTCTGTCCTAGTGTCCGTGTGTCCTAGTGTCCGTGTCTGTGTGTCCTAGTGTCTGTGTCCTAGTGTCTGCCTAGTGTCTGTGTGTCCTAGTGTCTGTGTCTTAGTGTCTGTGTCCTAGTGTCTGTCCTAGTGTCCGTGTGTCCTATTGTCCCAGTGTCTGTGTGTCCCAGTGTCTGTGTGTCCCAGTGTCTGTGTCCCAGTGTCTGTGTGTCCCTGTGTCTGTGTGTCCTAGTGTCAGTGACCTAATGTCTGTGTGTCCCTGTGTCTGTCCAAGTGTCCGTGTGTCCTAGTGTCCCAGTGTCTGTGTGTCCCAGTGTCTGTGTCCCTGTGTCTGTGTGTCCCAGTGTCAGCATTGCAGCTGTCCTACACAATTTATGCTGTCTTCTGTCGCACCAAAGCCCGAATCGCTGCACCAAAGAGCCTCCGAGGTCGCCGCGATGTCAGACGCGCTGGACCCGCTGACCGCCGCGGCCGCCTTCGCCGAAGCCGATGATGAAGACACATCGCAACACCAGAAACTCAATGGTGACGGGCCCGCCGCGGTCCTGCCCGCCTCGCCAGAGCTCACCCTTGCCGGCAGTCGGCGATTCGGCGATGACAACTCGCTGATGACCAGCTTTGAAGAAGGCGGCGGGGATGAAGACGAAGACAAAGGCGAAGACAGCGGCGAAGGCGAGAGCGACGCCTCAGTGACCGAGATTGTGGCCAAGTCTACTGTGCGACCGCAGCCTCGAAGCCCGCTGCCGCCACCGCCGCCTCCGCCGCAGCAGCAGCAGCAACAGCAGAATCAGCCGGCATCTTCAGCAGCGGCAGCGGCTTCCAAGCAGGAGTCCAACGACTTGTTTGTTACTGTTGACGATCCGATCAAAAAAGTGAGACCATCGTTGGTCTCTACTTCATCGCTAGATCCTCACCAACCCCTACATGGTCTCCATCCCCCCACAGAATCCTTAGCGGATCCCTAATCCGCCCCTAAGCATTCTTTTCCCCCTCTAAAGGATCCTCATCCGCCCTCTAAAGGATCCTCATCCGCCCCTGAAGGATCCTCATCCGCCCTCTAAAGGATCCTCATCCGCCCCTGAAAGATCCTCATCCGCCCTCTAAAGCATCCTCTTCCGCCCCCTAAAGGATCCTCTTCCGCCCCCTAAAGCATCCTCTTCCGCCCTCTAAAGGATCCTCATCCGCCCCCTAAAGGATCCTTATCCGCCCTGAAGGATCCTCATCCGCCCTCTAAAGGATCCTCTTCCGCCCCTAAAGGATCCTCTTCCGCCCCTGAAGGATCCTCATCCGCCCCTAAAGAATCCTTATCCGCCCCATAAAAAATCTTCATCCACCCCCTAAAGGATCCTCATCCGCCCCCTAAAGCATCCTCTTCCGCCCTCTAAAGGATCCTCATCCGCCCCCTAAAGGATCCTTATCCGCCCCTGAAGGATCCTCATCCGCCCTCTAAAGGATCCTCTTCCGCCCCCTAAAGGATCCTTATCCGCCCCTGAAGGATCCTCTTCCGCCCCCTAAAGGATCCTCTTCCGCCCCTGAAGGATCCTCATCCGCCCCTAAAGAATCCTTATCCGCCCCATAAAAAATCTTCATCCACCCCCTAAAGGATCCTTATCCGCCCCTGAAGGATCCTCATCCGCCCTCTAAAGGATCCTCTTCCGCCCCCTAAAGGATCCTCTTCCGCCCCCTAAAGCATCCTCTTCCGCCCTCTAAAGGATCCTCATCCGCCCCCTGAAGGATCCTCATCCGCCCCTTCCGTCCGCAGGTGACCACCATGGAGGCCTTCGTGCTCTACCGGGTGAGCAGCAACGGCACCCGTCCTGAGCTGGGCGACCGCGTCCACTCGGTCCGGCGCCGGTTCACCGACTTCTCCCGGCTCCGGATGGCCCTGGCCGAGGCCTGGCCGGGCCGGGTGCTGCCGCCGCTGCCCGAGAAGCACCCGCTGGCCACCATCGACCGTTTCGACTCTCGGTTTGTCGGCCGGCGCGCCCGAGCCCTTCAACGATTTCTCGGCCGGCTAGCCGACAATCCGGTCCTGTCAGCGGCGCCCGTGTTCCTGGCCTTCCTGACCGCTCCGGACAGTCAGGAGTTCGAGCGCCAGTGCAAGCAGCTGCAGCAGCCGCAGGCCTCCCTGCTCCCCCAGCTGCTGCTGTCCAAGAGCCGGCGTGCCGCTCAGTCCTCCGCTCTCCGTCCGGAGTTCGTCGCTGCCGACCGAGTCGCGGCCGGAGCCGGCCGGCTGTTTGGCCGGTTCGAGAAGGCGGCCGACCGGCTGGCCGGGGAGCTGCGGGGACTCGCGGCCGAGGAGGCGGCCCTGGCGGAGGCGCTGTACAGCCTGCAGCTGGCCGAGAAGGCCTGGGCTGCTGATAGCGGCTGCGACAGTGCCGCTGTTGAAGACCTGCGCAGGGCGGCAAAAGCGGCCAGCGACGGGGTTCGGGCGGCCGAGGATCTGGCCGAGTTCGCCTCCGAGGAGGTCGGCCAGCCGATGCACGAGTACCTGCTGTACACCGGCTGCGTGAGGGACTGCCTGACCAGAGCGTCCGGGCTGCAGGTGAGACTGAGTGCGGGTCTGAGAGTGACTGAGTGCGGGGGGTCTGAGTGACTGAGTGCGGGGGGTCTGAGTGACTGAGTGCGGGTCTGAGAGTGACTGAGTGCGGGTCTGAGACTGCCTGAGTACGGGTCTGAGAGTGACTGAGTGCGGGTCTGAGACTGCCTGAGTGCGGGTCTGAGAGTGCCTGAGTGCGGGTGTGAGAGTGCCTGAGTGCGGGTCTGAGAGTGACTGAGTGCGGGTCTAGGAGTGCCTGAGTGCGGGTCTGAGAGTGACTGAGTGCGGGTCTAGGAGTGACTGAGTGCGGGTCTGAGAGTGACTGAGTGCGGGTCTAGGAGTGCCTGAGTGCGGGTGTGAGAGTGCCTGAGTGCGGGTCTGAGAGTGACTGAGTGCGGGTCTAGGAGTGCCTGAGTGCGGGTGTGAGAGTGACTGAGTGCGGGTCTAGGAGTGACTGAGTGCGGGTCTAGGAGTGACTGAGTGCGGGTCTAGGAGTGACTGAGTGCGGGTCTAGGAGTGACTGAGTGCGGGTCTAGGAGTGACTGAGTGTGGGCTTGTAGTGACTGAGCACCGGTCTCAAACCGCCCCAAACGAACAAACAGGCGCAGGCCCAGGCAGCTCAGGACAGCCTGGAGAAGGCCCGGACCGCCGAGCAGCAGCAGCCGACGCAGCCTTCGTCATCGGCGGCGGCCAGCGCCGAGCGCATCGCCGAGCTGTCCAGCAGGTCCAACCGCTTGTCCGACATCGCCAGCGCCGCCTGCGCCGACCTGACGGCCGACTTGGATCGCTGGCGCCTGGACCGGATCCGGGACACCCGCACCCTCCTGCACGGCCTGGCCGCCGCTCACACCGACCGCCTGACGACCACCGCCGAGGCCTGGGCCGCCGCCGCGGCCACCGCCAACGAATCGGCGAGGTCGAATTCGCCTTCGCTGGCCGCCCGGCGACAGCGGCCGCAGTTGCAACGGATGGACGATCGGGAGGGAGACAGCGATGATGATTGATAGATTGATGATTGCTTGATGATTGCTTGATGATTGCTTGATGATTGCTTGATGATTGCTTGATGATTGCTTGATGATTGCTTGATGATTGCTTGATGATTGCTTGATGATTGCTTGATGATTGCTTGATGATTGCTTGATGATTGCTTGATGATTGCTTGATGATTGCTTGATGATTGCTTGATGAATGATTGATATTGATTGATTGCTTAATGATGGATTAATAAATTGATGATTGCTTGATTAGTTGATTGATTGCTTGATGATTGATTGATGAATGATTGATTGCTTGATATATTGATTGACTTTTTGATGATCTCACCATCGATAGGTGATTGATGTGTTGATTGATTGATCAATTGATCAGTCGATAATTGATTGGTCCGTTGATTTATCGATTGATTGATTAATTTATTGATCGATTGATAACTTATTGATTGCTTGATGACTGTGGTTGACTGTTTGATAGATAGATTGCTTTTTCGTTCTGTCAGAAAATGTGCCCGTATTTACTGGGCCTCTTATTTGCGACAATGTCGGATTTTTCAGGGAATGATGTAATAGCCTCCTCAAAGCAGGCAAACATTTAAGTCCCACATTCTAATTTATCTAGGAACTCAACATCTCACCGATACTGGCATCGAAATTGCAACATTTTCAAGTATTCGGAGTTCGAATATTCTCTATTTTCTATTTTCATACGCGGATGAACCCCGTGTTCGCGTCTGTTCGTACTTATATTGATTGGCCAATCATGATTCTAGTCTGTAGAATTATAATTCGTTGCTTTTTGCTGCAGATTGATTGATTGTTTATCCAAAGTTTATTTATTATTCAATATGATTTCAACCTAACAATTTCTGCGATTGCTAAAGCTTTGTCTGTGTGCCGATGCGTTCGAAACAATGAGTATTTCACTGTCAACCATTATGGATAATCATTTTGCCGCTCCATCAGTCCTTGAGAATCTGCCTCTCCGCTCCGTCAGTCCTTGAGAATCTGCCTCTCCGCTCCGTCAGTCCTTGAGAATCTGCCTCTCCGCTCCGTCAGTCCTTGAGAATCTGCCTCTCCGCTCCGTCAGTCCTTGAGAATCTGCCTCTCCGCTCCATCAGTCCTTGAGAATCTGCCTCTCCGCTCCATCAGTCCTTGAGAATCTGCCTCTCCGCTCCGTCAGTCCTTGAGAATCTGCCTCTCCGTCAGTCCTTGAGAATCTGCCGCTCCGTCAGTCCTTGAGAATCTGCCGCTCCGTCAGTCCTTGAGAATCTGCCTCTCCGCTCCGTCAGTCCTTGAGAATCTGCCTCTCCGTCAGTCCTTGAGAATCTGCCGCTCCGTCAGTCCTTGAGAATCTGCCGCTCCGTCAGTCCTTGAGAATCTGCCTCTCCGCTCCGTCAGTCCTTGAGAATCTGCCTCTCCGCTCCATCAGTCCTTGAGAATCTGCCTCTCCGCTCCATCAGTCCTTGAGAATCTGCCTCTCCGCTCCATCAGTCCTTGAGAATCTGCCTCTCCGCTCCATCAGTCCTTGAGAATCTGCCTCTCCGCTCCATCAGTCCTTGAAAATCTGCCTCTCCGCTCCGTCAGTTATACAATTAATTTCGCGGCCAAATCCCCAATTATTCAATTTAATTAGATTTTGGCATCCAATCAAACCTGTCTGCTTCCTGCAGATCCGCTGTGACGTCACAGGCATTCACAAGTTCGATCTTAGAATTTCTGTCTGCATCCAACCCCAAAGCCTCAAATTGAACAGCCTTTTCGCTCGTGTCAGCCGCAACCCCCGCCTGTCGTGTCTTCTGTTGCTTGCTTTCTTCTGAAGAAAAGTATACAATATATTTATATTTTTTAGTTTCCGTTGAATAAATATACAATATGGCGGATAAATCTGTTCGTTTTGCATCGGTCGCTTTTGTTTGTGTTAAATATAGTGGCGTCTCTGTGCTCTCTGGCTTGTTTGTTAGTATCTGTGTCCGTCTGTCTGTCTGTCTGTCTGTCTGTCTGTCTGTCTGTCCGTCTGTCTGTCTGTCTGTCTGTCTGTCTGTCTGTCTGTCTGTCTGTCTGTGTCTGTCTGTCTGTCTGTCTGTCTGTCTGTCTGTCTGTCTGTCTATCTGTCTGTCTGTCTGTCTGTCTGTCTGTGTCTGTCTGTCTGTCTTAGTGTCTGTCTGTCTGTCTGTCTGTCTGTCTGTCTGTCTGTCTGTCTGTCTGTCTGTCTGTCTGTCTGTGTGTCTGTCTGTCTGTCTGTCTGTCTGTCTGTCTGTCTGTCTGTCTGTCTGTCTGTCTGTCTGTCTGTCTGTCTGTCTGTCTGTCTGTCTGTCTGTCTGTCTGTCTGTCTGTCTGTCTGTCTGTCTGTCTACTTGCCATACACGTCAATGGGTCTTAACCACACCTCACCTGGGAACACATGTTTAATGTTCTATTTAACTACTCGCATTAGTGTATTTCCATCGATTCATGTTTTAATAAGTTTATGTTCATTGTAAAAAGAAGTATTTTATCCAAAAAATTGCAACAGAAACGGTAAACGATGTAAATCAGTTGGTGTTCTGATTTAAGCGGCAATAATTATATTTTTATGCAAAAATGTAATCTCAATCTGTCTGGCATTCATTTTTTGTAAAAGATGTAAACTTTGTGCGTCAAGCGAGAAACTGAAGCAGAAAGAATGTTTGGTTAGTCAAGCGATACTGGTGCGTACTGTTATTAGAAAGCGATCGAAATTTCAAAATCGAAAGATGCGGAGATGCACCTGAGCTGGTCTACTAATTGTTAGTTGATTAGGCAGGCAGAGGCAGCATTTTTGTGGCTCTGTATTTTTGTAGGAAAAGTTCGAAAAACAAAATCAAATGAGAGCGCCCAGCAGGAGAGAAGATTCTCCTGCTGACGAAAATCCTCGAAGCAGAGCAATATATAGTGCTCAAGCTTGTGTCTACAGGGTGAGCAGTGCAAGGGGTGAATTTACAACAAATAGACGTGCATCAAATGACATATCAATATAGCAAGTAAAAAATGCCAACTGTGTTATTTAGGCAAAAAAGCTGTTTTGTGTTAATCAGTACTCTAAGTAGGAGTTGCAGTGTCGCTTTAGCTTCTGATAGATCATCGACCAAGGCTTGGGAATAAACTTTGATCTCTTATTTATGTTCGTTTGAAAAACGACTGTACAAATGTACATATAATGGTTTCTAGACAGATTTCTCTGCCCCAGCGGGATGTACATTGAGTGGGGCGTTTAAGTGTACAGTCGCTTCTTATCTTATTTTTCTACCCCACCCCGCCAAGTCCGCCAAGCTTAACGCTCAAGCGATTCTTTTTCCTACCAACTAGCCCCCCTACGGTTGCACTGTTCAATAAATTTTCCATCAAATTTTCATTGCATTGCATTGACACTGCAACATTGGGCTTTGGCGTCTTTTGGGGACAAGTGCGGTTGCGGTTTCTAATGATTTTTAACTCAAAAGAAAATGCCAACACTGATTAGAGTTCATCGTTTCGATCTTGATGAAGTCTAGAGCCCGTAGACGAGGACGATGACGAGATTGAAGAAGACACGCCGCTGTTGTCTCTGGACTCTGACGCAGCAGCAGCAGCCTGAGCCGCCGCAGCCGCAGACAGATTTACTCGAAGCATCTGCTGATGCTCCATCAGCTGGACTGGGGTTGGCACTGAAAATTGAATAATCGGACACGGGCTGGGCACGTTGTTGCACACCAGATCGCGCAGAGTCGCCTCCGTTACCATGCGGAAGCCCTCAGAGCCGCCGAAAGTGGCCGGTCGCCACAGCTGCGGGCTGGCCAAGGCGTTTCCAAAGATGCCCTGCAGCGAGTAGGGGCTGCCGATTTCGATCATGGAGGAGCCAAACATGGCGTGCGGTCGGTGACGCTCCACCACCAGGCCTGGGTAGAACTCCACCGCGTCCACGTCTTTGTAGAGCGAGCGCAGGGCGCAGGCGAGGTCCTCGTCGCCACCTGGAGCGCATGTGAGAGCAGGTGCAAGAATGATATTTAGAATTGGAATCTAAAGATGGCGCTAAGAAAGGAATTCTGCAGAATTGACTTCTATTCAGAGCTTAAGAACATTTCCACTGAGAGCTCTCTTTCACTAACCGGCCAACTCCTGGAAGGTCTTGTACGGCTTCAAGCGGAATCGCTTTCTGTAGGCATTCAACGACTGCAGGCGCAGCGTGCGGCCCATCTGGACGGCCGCCCTGGCCGCGATCAGCGTCGGCTCCGGGTGGTTGTTGGCGGTGAAGGAGCCGCCGATGCTGTTCACCAGGCCCTCCACGTAGTCCCGGCTGGAATGGTCCAGCAGCTTGGTGCCGTTGAACATCTCGTCTTTCAGTCGGCGGGTAGTCCCGGTTACCCTGTAGTCGTCGGCCATCAGAGGATGCCAGTGGTACAGCAGGTTGAACTCAGCCGCGATGCGGTTCTGGTACTGCATAGCCTCGCCGTGCATCAGAGTCGGGTCGAACAGCAACTTGAAGTGGTAGTTGCTCAGGTGCTGCACGTACTCTTCCACCACTATCTTGAGCGTCTTGCCGATCAGGATCAGCTTGGTGGTCTGGAAGATTCGTTCGTCGTCCCAGCCGGGATGCAAGCGGGCCAGCAACCCTGCGACCCGGTTGTGCTCGCGCAGGTAGATCGTCTGCCACAGGGCACCCGTGGGCAGCAGGTTGGCGATCTGATGGCCAACTGCGAACTGGCGGCTGACGTTACGCGGGTTTGGCGCCGGATCTGGCAGCTTCAGCTGCTGGCTGAGGAACGGCGGAAATTCCTCACCGCGCAGCAGCTGGGAGCGCATTCGGCCGCGACGGAACTCGCGCAGCCGGTTCTCCACCTCGGTGTTCTTGCCGTACAGGTGACTCACGTAGATCTGCGAGAGGAGGTTGGGACTATGCTATAGGCCCAGGTTGTCAGCTGAACACCAGCCTCACTCCCTGTCCTGACATATCAATGTCACTCCCTGCCCCAATATTGGTACACCCACCACCTCACTGTCAGCCCCAATGCACCCACCACCTCAATCCCTGCCCTAATACACCCACCACCTCAATC